>JWJA01004819.1:0-14680 GCA_000812885.1 Lanzia echinophila
TGACCAGAACACATTTATGGATTTTCTGACGGGTTTCGAGACTTCTATCAAGGTATGGTTGACAATTTTATATAGCACATGGCATATATGGAAAAGAAATTTACTAAATGGTCACCGCGCAATAGGCATCGCCATATTTTCACGTCGTGAATATCGCAGTAGCTGCAAGTGCGACGGCTGCAGGAATAGCAGCAGCTCCAAGCATCATTGTTCACGTAGCTGCATTCGCAGTCCATGCAAGTATTGAGGCCGGCAGAAGGGCGTACATGTCGAATGAGTAAGCTACATCCAATTCTGCGTTAATCTTCGGCAGTTTGACAAAAATCTAGGAACAATAAGTATCTCGATAGCATGAACAACGATCTGTTTAAACCTCATGGCCTATATGCGATGCTCATGACGTGGAAACCAGATTCGAGTTCCTCATCTGTAATCGCGACGGTCGATCTTAATACCAATATAATTTCTTCGGTTGCTACTCGCGAGACGGGACATCGTAGTAATCTTCATTCGACTAGTGGGAAGACAATTGGACAGTCACAGATGCCAGAGAGTGCAGAACTGATATTCCCAGTTCTGGAAAAAGCAAGTCAGGAGCAAAAGGAAAACGCGATGAAAAGAGCAGGTCATTGGGCGGGAGAATGGAGAGATAAAAGAAGCCAGGCAAAATTCGTATGTAATCCTCTGCTCTAAATCTGTAGGATTGTTAGAGATTCGTGTAGAGATGCTAACTTTCATTTCCCTATACAGGCCAACGAGCACCCTGAGTCAACCTTGTCAACCACTTCTCAGCCGCAGGAATTCTCATCTCGATGGAATGACCCTTCTCATGCTGTAAATCAAGGAAGTGGGATCATCGGCGTTCTGTCGGGAGGTCACCTGGGTCGTGCTGCGAGGAAAGAGAAGAGACGCGAGAGACTCGGACAACCTAAGCAGGAAACGTCAAAAGCTCAGAGAACGGGGCCACTTCGAAGTGCGAAGCGGAAGTTACATGAGGTATGTGCATCTATGATTACACCAGTATATATTATCATTGATCGATGTCTCACGCTTTTGATCTCTAGAATGTGTTGTATTTGATTATCGTGAACATGCCTAGTGAGGAAGAACTAAAACTTGTAGCGGCTATTGCAAAGGACAAAAAGGCTTGATTTAATGGTTCGGTTTTGGATAAGGGACGACGGTAAATGATCCCAAGATTTGGGGAGAGTATTGTAAGGCTTAGTGCGAGGTACGAACGAATTACTATCTAATATACATAATGATTTCCTGTCCCTAACTGTCTTTGCTATAATACCGAGTCACAGTCAGAATGGATTCGGTCCACTTGAATCACCGAACGATCGACAACAGTGGGTATTTGCAATGGTAACTTATTACTTGCGCATTGAATTCGAAACAAACGTCTTCTGGACCATGATCACCTCACGCGGATTTTTCTGAGACTCTAAATCAGGCAGGTATCCATATCGTGGACCCTCTGAAACATTTTCAGTCCACGGAGTCTTCTCTGAGCGTGGAGTTGGGAGTCTCTGTGATTGAGAGTCGGTCGATTGCTTTCGAACCAACGAACTACTCTTACTTCGGATGGTGAAAATTGATTTAAAACTGCCGATGATGGAATCGAGATTGCGACCTCCGCGGATGAGAGGTGCAAGAGTCGGTAGACATGCGGTTATTATAGATGCGAAGGCCTCAACGTGTGCCCATAGGTAGACCTCTTCGTCGAGTTCTGGTGAAATGTTAGACTTAACTATTCTTGAGGTGGAACCCAATGAACTTACTGAGATCTGGAGTGCTGGTTCCGAAAAGTTTCTGAGAATAGTAAAGGCGAATGATGGATGAGATTAAACAGCTTTCAGTTATGTTAGTCAGTTGCCAGACGCGAGATGAGAGGATTAGATGTGCATACAAAGCTCCGAGAAGGAAGACCCCCGAGATGTAAATCTTCTTATCTGTCGGCATATGAAGCCCTTTAATCACGGGGAAAGGCAGACTTAGCACTGCCAGATCTAGGAATATATCCACGGCAGCGCAAGCGATAACCAGGTTTGGGACGTCCAGGATGAACTGAGTGCCGATCAATTTCGGAGGTGTGTTCCAGTAGCTAGTAACACCACGAGCGCTGAAGAGGAAGAGCTATTGAGGCAAAGTCAGGACCCATCGATTGGACATAAAAGACAATAGACAGCACTTACGAAGAAGGACAAGATGATGTACAAAGTGATCATCCCAAGAACGGCATTTGCGAATAGGTTGAACGTCCGGCTGGTGAAAATACGCTTGTAGAAAACCACTACGGATATTTTGATGAGCCCGTACACAAAATGGCAGATCAGAGTATCCGAGAATTGGATCTGAAAGAAGCGTTCGATATCGGAGAAGTCCATTGTCGCCAAACTTTTGCCTCGAAGTCCCGTAGCGGCTGCATAAATTGAACAAATTGCGAGAGCGATCGCACAAAGCTACAAGAGGCCCTTTGTCAATAAAATCGGGAGATTGTGGAAAACCATAATAGACTTACCAGAGAGGAGAATATCAACCAGTCATCAGCCTTCAACGGGAGTTTGCTTCTATTCCTTGCATAGAATCGTAATGCCACGATGGCAGAAGCGAGCACTGTGAGGACGACGTTGGCGATCACGCCGCCAACAGCAACTTGAGGGATAGCACCCATATCGAGAGGTCTACAATTTGTAAATTAGGAAAGAAAGCAATGGAAATAGAGTGTCATAAGTCAAGAAATTAAGTTGGAGAAGTGGTCGATTAAAATGCCGCAGGTAGATTATCCAAACAGAAAGTAGAAAATAAATTCAGATTGACGGGACATTTGGAGCAGCGACTTTCCAAGCAATCTGGGAGATGACCAAAAGCTCATGCAATGATTCGGCTGAAACTGCTGAGCTGAAATGGCAAACATACACATTATTCCCCAAATTTCTATCACTTCGACCAAGAAAGAGGCGTGAATAGAAAATGCGGGAAAGACAACATTCTCGACCAACTCTGTTGCCATGGCCGCCCCAAAACTTGGGAACTTTATTGAGTGAGACAAGTAGGATTGTGGAGAGGTAGAAATATATATCCCCACCAACGCCATTGTTAACGTTTCTCCAATGGAGCTTGAGCTATCCGCAGTTTGGGTAACAATAAGCATAATATTGCCGAGATGCCAAGAAACCAGGCGACGAATAGATTTGCATCATTGAAGCCCCAACGCGAGGTCATTATGAGAATTTTCCCAGCAACCAATTAGCTGGATAGAGAATGAACATTGTATTTGTCTTGGGTGTGTGCGCAGTCCTCGTTTATGCATGCAATCATCATTCGAATCTCGAATCCAGGCTGCAACGCCAAATCATGCGAGGGTGTGTAGCCGCTAGTGAGTCGTCATTCAAGAAGATGTTGACGAAGGAAGTTCCCGGCCTGGACCTGAGGGGATTCAAATTTAAAAGCACGTTGATTGATCAATTTCTGAACGCCTCATATGATAGGCCAATTGGACAAAAAAATGAACCTTCAATTTTATGACTGTTAACTTGAGATTAGGGGGTGGATTCGTGGCGCTCTGTTGCCAGAATTGCAGGATTCTCCAATAATAAACGTAGAGGGCACCCAGGACCAAGTACCAAGGACCTGGATTTCCCACCATTTGTATATTAAGACACTAGTAACTTCCTAATGAGTTACCCCTCAATATCTCTTGCCGAGTCCACTGCAGCGCCATTCAAGCAGGTGTTCGGACTTACTAAAGTTGTGGAATCGGATTTCCCCAGACTATTTGATCATATCAAATTTACTCAAATCTGGACGAAAGTATTGTTATTTTCAAACACAAATTCTCTAGTAAAATCCTTGCCTTGCCGTTATGCGGTTTCTATCCAGGGTTCCTTATTCCCAACTTGCTCGCGAGGATGGCTCTGAAGCAAAATACCTCGGCTTGCATCCCAACGCGCGTAAGAACGTGCCGAGGATTCTTTTGTTACTAGCAACCAGTTTTGCGTTAGGAGCTCTTGGGTACCTTGCATCAAAGACATTCTCAGAATCCCTCACTTCAGGCCCTTTCCTCGAACCCCACCGTAAGTTCAGGCCTTTCGTGTTAATCTTTCTACATTCGGCTGAAGTTTTGATCTATAGTTACGAGTGAACTCCAGATATTCACTTACAACAGGAGTTTCTCATATCCTCCGTCGAGCATTACTGATGCTGCATGGGACGAGCTCTTCCCAGGAAATCATGATGGAGGGTTTTTCAATCATCCTTCGAAGCCTGGCGTAAGAGTCACATTATCGGTTCTTCATCAGCTGCATTGCTTGGTACAAAGTCTTTTCGATCTTTAACTGAGTTGTGGCTGATGCAGTGTAACAGAATGGCCTCCGGCATGCTTATTGGGTCAGCAACGATGCGGCTATGAAAGGAGAGAAATTGCATGAGGAAAATATCCCTGCCCATTTACAACCGAGCCATGTCCGACATTGTTTTGATTTGCTAAGGCAGGCACTTATGTGCCATGGTGATACTACATTTGAAATTGTCGATAAAACTCTTGGTGGTGTTACGGGGTTTGGAACTGAGCATCAATGTAAGAATTGGGCAGAGTTGAAAATGTGGGTAACTGAGCGACAGATAATGGACTCAAATTAGCAATGGAGTATGCAGAACTTTGTAGTTACTATTGATTGACACGAAAAGGCCGAGGGACTATGTGCATTTTATTATAGTTGTTTTAGGGACTTACTGATGCTGCAGAATATCTAATGAAGTTGCAGAAGTAGTGACTACCGGCCATGTGCCAGTGTGGAAAGTGTGATTAAGGAATCTAAACAAAGTTTGGATTCACAAGAGCATCCATCTCCTCTGCACTAACAACCCGTCCAGCAATAGAGTTTGTTAATACATCCCAATCAACACACCGGTGCTCTACAGATTTGGTATGGGGTTGTGGTCTGTCGAGATTCGCCCATCCGAATGTCGAGAGTGTAGTATCGCCATGGCACATGGCCGCACTTCGAAGGATGTCAAAGCAATGGTCTGTTTTCATCGCAATCAGCACAAATTTTATTGAATACACGACAAATACTCACCAGCATGGACATCCCAATGTTCGGTTTCTGCATCTGTAAGATTTGGATAGTAATATGCTCTGTAGTTCCATTTCCGAAGCATTTTCCGTCAGAATGTTAGCTGAACCCTGGTTTTCTGGCCATGCCATTCAATCACTTACTACGCAATGGAGCTGGTGGTGAGCTCCAATCCAAGCCATGTATCCTCCTCCTTCTGGGAACGGAATAGATTTCTGATTGCTGGCCCGAAGTTCTTCGGCTGCCACACGGATGTTGATGTCTTTCAGAAGATCATGCCATGCCCGGTCTACAGATTCACTTGGTGGACCAGCATATGGGGACGACGGGAGGTCAATAGGTGCTATAGGTTTGTAGTTGATCTTCAAACCAGAAATAGCTATACAATGTTAGCTATTAAAGATACCGTGATGTGGAGGAGGTATACGATGGATCGCCGTTTTATTTGTGTATGGATGATGCACAATAGCAATAAAAACCATAGTGTAGGCTGCGATAAGTGAAAGATGTGAAGCTAAAAGGCACCGAGACGTTCTGGAAGAACGCCATGTTGGCGAGATAAGATCATTATCAGACCTTTCGTCCTTGGATAAGAATGGTTTGGCTTCCGATGTCATTGCGACCAACTTCTTGTCGGCGAAAATAATTTTGGCACGAGCTGTAACTGAGCTCCCTTTACAATAACAATGTTTATAACAGGGTCTAGTGTTGGTGCAGCTAGTATAACACCACAAATACAATCATCTTAACTTGAGAACATCGTATGTTTCGTGCATGAGATAGCTTTCGTAGGAACGCGGGGCAGCATTCGAGTTAGATGCGCCAAGCACCCCCATCTTATCACAATTATATGTGATCCCTTCGTAGCCATATTGATGAATATCGAAACTAGGACGATCCTTGCCAGCTGAAAGGCAGCAAATTAAACGGGTAAATGGAAGCCGGGGAAGCTGTAGGATTACTCACGCTCAGCCTTAAACTTCCGACAGCAACGCCGCAGTTTTCGGATGAACATGAAGTAAGGATAAATATTTCGCACAACTGCGATTTCTGGGGGTGTCACAAATTGTATGATATCCCTACAGTCTGACACCTCGAACAATCTCCGAATATTGGCATACCGCAAGACCCAGGCGCTTGCAGAAGGCACCGAACTTAAGAATGCAGGCATATGGCGAAGCCGTTCAAATTCATGCAGGATCCAAAGCTATGAGACGAGATTGTATCAGTGTATCTTCCCGGAATCATCACATAAAGTTTTAGAGCTGAGATACAAAGTCTTTAGATAATCCAACTCTCAGTCATTACACAAGTCATTACTTGAGTTTATCCTCAAACCAACACCAAACATTCGCTAGCGTAGTCGTCGATATTTCTCGAGACAGACATTTCAGAATGCAGATTTACAATCTCGCCATCTTCGGTTTGGGAATCATGGCATTTGCCGTGCCTCTTCATCCACGTGGTAATGAGTCTATGCACATTCATGGGTTATATCCGATAATGTCTCGATGCTAACCTGGGGTAGATGCCATCATCAGTCATATTGCGAGAGCCGTCGGTTTGTGAAGAGTGACATTTCGTAAAGATTCAACAGAGCTGACTGTCTTGATAGACGGTGATGAATACGTGAGATGGCCAGACAACACCATCGATGATCAAGGTCTACAAGTCGCTGCGTATTCTCCTTCTGATTCGCAAAAGTGAAGGCGGGGCCAAGAGCTATCTATCTCGGAGGAAGTGTTTTTTGATGGGCAGGCAGTAGTTGTTGTGTCGAGGAAATATTTTTGGATATTTAAGAGGATTTGGTTGTTTGTGATTTGATGTATTGTGATAATGATCACTTCTTTTGTACGCAGAAAATGGACAATTTTGACATCCATAAGATTTGGCCCGTAGTTTGTGTAACACGACGATGCTTATCGTCCAATAGAATAACCCTGGCAACATCAAGGCTGGCTATAGCAAACAGTACGCGTCTGACGTAACCTGCATTGGCATTTCACGGTTAGCGAGCTGCGATGTGATAACTCCAGGTCGCTATGTAAGTACCCAGCATGCAAAGACAACAATAATGGCAGCGATGGCCCAGCTTGTATCATTTGTCTTGGTGATATTTGCATCATTCATATCATTTGAATTGTATTCCCGACAACGATTGAAATTGCGGACTCCACCAGGATGCTATCCAGCTCGAAAACGTTTTCAACTCGATCCGATTTTTGGTCTCGATCTCTTCTGGAAGTCTTTAAAGCAGCAGGCACAAAATCAAAGCCTTCAATCCATCTCAAGACTACATAAAGAATATGGTAGTACCTTCACTTCAACTATGTTTGGCAAACAAATATTCTATACCACGCACCCCGAGAATTTGAGAGCTGTTTTTGGCATGCAATGGAAACAATGGGGAACTGGAAGATTAAAAGCTATGGAACCATTTTGTGGTCGAGGTTTTGTTACTACTGATGGCGATGAATGGAGGGGCCACAGACTTTTGTTAGCGCCAACGTTGAACGACGCCAGTGCCATTGATCTGATGGCCCTAGATGCCACATTCAACCATTACTTTGGGGTTCTACCTGCGGATGGAACCAGTGTTGATCTAGCACCAATTTTTGATGAGATGGTACGTTCTTTCTAGATCCAGCTTTTCATCGGCTAACTTAGCACGGTTTCTCGATTTATCGTTTCAATTTTTGTTCGGAGAACGACTTCCAATTTTACGAAAATCCTCACCTACAAACATGCGCACATTTGATGATGCATTCAACAAGGCGCAACTTTGGATGGGATTACGATTGGCATTCGGATTAGTCGGTCGACTTCTGAGTCAATTAACCAGAACTTGGAAGGAATCTTGCCATATAGTCCATGAGTTTGTGGATCATTATGTTGATCTTGCAATATCTAAATCTTTGAATCAAATTCCAGAGAAACAATCAGTTCAGAAGGCCACCAGCAGCTTAATACAAAGTCTGATACAACAAGGTTTACAACCCCACGACATACGTTTCCAAATTATCCAGGGAATGCTAGTCACACAAGATACGACAGGTATTGTGCTGAGCAATACCATGTTTCTTTTGTCCCGCGATCCTAACATGTGGAACCGTTTAAGAGAAGAAGTCGATAGACTGGGACCTTTAAAAAGTTGGAGTACATCAAAATTGCGAGGCTCGAAGTTTCTCAACAACGTAATTAATGAATGTACGCTCCACTTACCCGAACTCCGGTGTTTATACTGACAAAGTAACCCCAAAGCCCTACGTCTCCATCCACTTTTTGCCACGAATAGTCGTTTAGCCATGACAGATACGGTATTACCTACCGGTGGAGGTCTGGATGGTACTGCACAGGTATTTGTTCCTGTCGGATCGAAAATTAGCACAAGCTTCTACACAATCCATCGTCAAAAGATTGTGTTTGGCGACGATGTGGATACATTTAATCCTGATCGCTGGAACAACATATCTCCAGGTACTTGGGAATTCATGCCTTTTAGCCATGGTCCACGCAGCTGTGCCGGCCGCCATAAAGCTCTTGGTGAGGCTGCTTATATCATTGCTAGATTTGCGGAAAAGTATCAACGGATCGAAACCCGTGACGCGAGACCTTGGACGGAGGAAGTGAAGCTAGTGGCGAAGAACTTGTATGGCTGCAAGATCGCCCTTTATTCGGCGGGCGTCGGTAGCGGCACAGATTGAGGTGGGCGTTAAGCCAGTGGCAGTCAAAAGCACTGTTCAGTCTTGCAATCATTTTGTGTTAGTTCTAAAAAGCATGGAAAGTGGTTGGGACAACCGGTGAATGGCCTCTGAATATAATGCCTCAAAATAATAATGTATATCAACCGACGTTTGCGCCCTGACCCGTGGATAGGTCGGTCTGTTCCGTCGCGCCATACTCTCGTTCTATACTTTTGGAACCAAGCATAATATCGCAGTAGCGACCCATCTTGTGGCATTCTTGTGTGATGATTTAGCATTCGTGTATTTCAGGCACTCTACCACTCCCAATACATGACTTGCTCCTCCAGCTACTATAGGCTGCCAATTGGTAAATTGTCCCCAGAGTGATGATTGTACCATATGCTGAGACCGTCATCATTTGGTATCATGTCATAGCTATCAAAGTAATTACTAGTATGCTCTTCTGCCCACTCTCTTACCGCGTCCCAGTTCTGACACATTTTCATTTGCATGTAACCATTGACCCTATGGCCCGAAACCCACCATAGCGTATAGTCTGGGTTACACATGATATACTGGCGAATTGAGTCGAAGCAATGGTAGTCGTGCCCAACGTCCCAGTCCCATGGATTTCCATTTTGATATGCTCTGTAATGAATCCGGAGCATTCTCTGTCATGAAGTTAGGAATCGTGAGTAAAATATATGGCCGGCAGTATATACTTACTATACAGTGCAAGGCATGATAAGCTTCAATAAGGTATATATGCTTGGGCTCTCCACCTGGTTCAATTGGATGATGTAGAGTCTCCATAAGGTTATGTTCAGTAGCGTACTCCTTTGGTACGGAGACGATCCCGTGGCCCGTAAGCATTGTGTTCCATGCCTCATCTGCCTCCGTCTCGTTCGCAGAGTTGTATGCACTTTTTGAACCTATCTGACGAAGTTCATTTCTTTCGTAGCTAAGACCTTGTGCTTCTGGGAGAGGTTCTTAGCATTGTGTTACATCAACAGTGCAATGTGTGCTTACCATGGGCCTGTGAGCGGAAACATCTTTCTCGTGTTTTGGCCTCGATTTGACTGAGTAGACCCCATTGAACAATGATGATACAGATGAGTGAGAATATGATCATTGGCATTAATAACTTCGAATGTCTTGTCTGGCGTTTAGTCGTTTCCATATCTGCAAGGACTTCATCATAGTTAAAAGCATCACTGACTTCGCAATCCGTATTTGGTTCGGACGAGTTTCTCCGAATTGAAATAGCTGTATATTTTCCTTTCGAGGTAGCCATTGTTATTATGAGTCCACTGGAACTTGCTCCCTCCGTGTATAGATCCCAAGTTCAAATGTTGAAAGTTTGATAGTTAATTGAACGACTAATAATTTGAAACTGAGACGAGAGTACTAAGGGTGATCAATTCCAGATGCATCCAGCAGAACACTTCAGTTGTATTAGAAAATGGGGTGTACTACAGCCATTCCTGCTTGTGGAGTCACAATCTGGGCACTTTCCAGGGATATCGTTCATGACATCGCTCGGGGACAACCCCTGTTATCCATTGTTTGTCGTGATCACTGCCAATAAATATGTATACTACATACCCCGCTCTCGTGTGTATGATGTATGATGTAGAGTGTGTGTGTTCTTCCAAGAATACCACCTCGGGTTTCATTGGCCCAGCTACTGTACAAAGGAGTGAACTTAAAGTCGTCTGCAACGGTCAAGATCAGAGACGTGGTACGATGTAGAATCTTGGAGGATTTCAGACAGAACTCAACCGGACTGATGAGTAAATGCGTATAAATATGCTAGCAGGGATTTCTTCGGACCATTGCACACGTCAACGGAGATTGTAGACTTATTGAGAAGATATCATAGCACCACTACTGACCATCACTAAATGCATAACAGTTGTTTACGCCGCTACACTAGTCTGGGGTATGCGTTATGAATGCAATAATAAGTCACACAACCATCTTAAAGATCGTCGTACTGAATTCCTCATCTATGTTGACACGAGAATGGTAGATTTGAAGAAGCATCAGCAGATAATGAGGTTGCATACGATATACATGAAACCTGCATAATCATCTGGTTGCAATGTGTATTGATTTTAACAAGTCGATAGTGATGTTGCATACGCGGTGGAGAAAAGTCCCCGAAGCAAAAACTTTAATCTACGCGAGGTGGGCAGAGGATTGAAAATCAAAATATCAAACCTTTTAGAAGACATGCCAAGCCTCACAAACGCTACCACGATCCCCGGATGTCCCTCCACACTCTCAATATAGCTTTCTAGGACGGGTGCGCTCTGCTCGTGCATATGTGGTATTGCAATCACCCTGAATGTAGTCAAGACTTGATTTTGCAACTTTGTGCATTGTCGAAGAGTGCCATCCCATCCGGCGTGGCATGCAATATATAATGAGCGTCACTATCCTACTGCCTTACACATTTACTTCACGGCCGCGTTCGAAAACTTCACATCAACGATCAACACCATCTCGAATACACGCACACATTCATTCTTGAACAAGAAGCCGATATCTCGATTGTAAGCATCCCCAATCCCCATGTGGTATTAATGCCTCGTACGATCTCACAACCCTAGGTTTTGTCATAGTAATCGCAAAATGCAACTCGTCAAGAATATCGTCGTGGCCTGCATCACCTTGCTGGCTTTAACTTATGCGGCCCCAATCGATATTCCAGAAGGCCTCGGAACGGATTGTGCATTGGCAGATTCATGCGGTTTGAAGCATTAGACTTGGATTTTATCGCTGTCTTCGAAGGCAAGTATCTTCCATCATAGCTAAATAGAACTGTACTTACGTACGAATCAGGTTCAACACCCCTTGAAATGACATGCATAAGCGTTGGTGGGGAAAGGAGGCAGAGTTTTGTAGGGAATTATAATCTAGTTCGTCTGATCTTTCAACAAGATTTGAATTTGCAGGGTTCGCTCGACCATTAACTTTGTATGGAATGAAAGAAAATTTCTTGTCATAATTTTTTGCGTGAGAATGTGATATGTGATATCCAGAACAATTCCTCAAAACGTCACACAACCCTGTCTCCTGTAATTTTTAGTTTAGTCGATGGGATTTAATTCTGTGAGTACCTTCATTTTCAGTGCAGCGTACCATTGCGCGGTTATACTATTCACCATCATGATCCGTAAGAAATAACCTTGTTGGCCGTTAGCTTGCCTGTTACTGGTGCGACAGTGGACTTCTGATAGACGAATATCGATAAAGAAAGGTATACACTGCGCTTCGGATGGACCGTTGTATGACGCACAGCACCGCACCGTACGTGCCGCACCGTGCCGCACATTAACCTATCACAGAACTACCATTGGCTATTCTACCACCGATACTGTAATTTAAACTTACCCCTGCACATAAATATGCGCGGCTTCTTCTGATACGACATCAGAAAATACTCTACCTGCCTATGAACCTGCCCTCCTTCAAGAAACCATGAAGGACTTTTTACGACCTTCCACCTTTCGCGCACGCTACTGCAAAATACGTTGGTCCAGCTAACTGTACGAAGATATTTATCCATGACAGGAACCTCACCACCTTCTAAATCGAGGCCCATAAGATCTGGGGATACCGATAACTGTGGACGAGGTCCCAGAATATACATCCCATTCGGATAATGAGGTTACATCTTTCTAGCCCTTCATCGACTGCTGCCCGCAGCAGGGGTCAATAACCAGCGTTTCATTTTCCATTATGCGAAGAAACACGGAACATTCTGCAAGCTGGAAGTAGCCAGCTATCAATATTAGGAGACGCCTGTGTAAGGCGTAGTACTTTTTCTAGCTGCTTTTTATGTCACATGGCCGGAAAATATCTTTTACCACACTTTAATTCGTCTAAATTCTGTTTCGGTATAATCTTATGGAAGAGGAGTAACTTATAGCCCCACCTTTTGGAAGGGAGGTTAAGAGAAGTGGAAAATGACCGCTGAATGCAGTAATTATGTACAGTAAAAAGGGAGGTGGGTGGGTAGAAAAAGAAATCCAGGAAGTTAAATGACGATCAAGAGCATGCATAGGGAAGTAAGAAGGAAGACGATTAGTACTAGATATCGCGGTAAAATATTAGATCACATTATGTTCACTTGCCGATAAAATAACCGCTTTATCATCACGTTCATCACATTGAATTGAAAGCCGATTTGTAATATTTTTTTTATTGGTATAGTTTAATTTTGATTTTGATGTAGGCAGAATATAAGGGGTAGGTTAGCTTAGTGCTTTAAATAATAAAGGGTTAGGTTAGATTAGTATTTTTGTTGCTGCTACCATATTGTCGCATATTAATATGCTTTGAATTAAGAAAGAGTGATCCGCTAATTTAATTTAATTAAGGAGGAGAGTAAATAAGGGGAAGGTGAAAGATAAAAAAAAATCTGTTTTAATTTTAATGTTAATAGTGCTGAGGAAGAAAGAAAGGGAAAAGGAAAAAAGGTAAATAATTAGATTTAGTATGGTAAAATAATAAGGCTATTTCCACCGTACTAAATTATATAATTTAAGTTATTCATTTTTATAAAACCCAACCCTTTATGCGCGGGGTAATCTTTTAGCGTAGCAGTTACATCGGGTACTGGTGAAAGTCAAAGATAATACGAACTTTGGGGGCATATCGTAACCAAGGCCTCACTCATTCGTAACACCGTGGCGAAAAAGATGCTGTGCCGGAATTGTGATATTGTATTTCTGAACAAGCGTCCCATTGACAAGAGCCACCAATCGATGTTGTCCTGCGACATCAGAGACGATTTGGGTAGGATTGCGAGCATCAAATTTTCTCAAGGCTGCTACAATTTGCAGTTTGTGGCGTCTTGTCTCCTTCCAGTTACTTCTATAAATGCGAAGAGATATGGCGATTAGTTCACCTCTGATCAAGATTTATACCACTGCTTACTTTATTGTCTTGAAAAAATGGTTAAGCTCCCTTCTTTCATTACGCCAGCAGGCGTCTATACTGCCTGTATATTCCTTCCTGTTGTGGCCACTATAACCGTGGGCATGCGTTTCTGGATCCGCAGAACGAGGAAGAACAAATTCGGGGTCGATGATTGGACAATTTTGTTAGGATTGGTAAGTCATCGGAATGCTTCTTCATTAAGAAACTGTAAAGCCCATGCAGCTAACAAAAGTTTTTTACTTTAGCTACTCATGTGGGTAACCGACGGCACCATCTTAAAAGGTAAGTCCAATCGGATCTATAGATTCCAAGAGACCCGTGCTTAATATCCCGACCTTTAAGGTGTGTCGGAAAAGATCTTTGGATACCATACGATGCAGGATCCCCAAACAGAAGCCGAAATCGTTACTTATAAGGAACATCGTCAAGTCGAAGTAAGTAATAGCCGTCCTTACCAATACTGCATAATTGTTGTTATTCGTAGCTGACAAAGTCGTAGTTTACTACGATTATACTGCTTGTTCACACGGTGACGCTAGGCCTCATAAAACTGAGCATAGTTTTTCTATACAGAAGGTTGTTCGCAACGAATAGATTATTCAACATCTGGTCTGTGATACTTAGTATAATTATTGTCTTATGGGCTGTGTCTTTCTTCTTCGCGGCACTCTTCCAATGTGGCGTCCATATTTCGGCTTTTTGGACCAGCGGTAAAACTAGCGAGAAATATTGCGACCAAGAGCCGGTGACAACGACAACATTCTGCATTACAGATATACTGACAGACATCATGGTACTTGTTACTCCCATTCCAATGGTTTGGAAACTGCATATGTCACTAGGTCAAAAGGTTGGATTGTGCTCGGTGTTCGTACTTGGTATTTTGTATGTATATTCACGGGCATCAAGCTTTTAGTTCTATCACACTGTGGTGGATTGTTACTAAATGAATCAGGTCCACAA
>JWJA01004820.1:0-16056 GCA_000812885.1 Lanzia echinophila
CCAGAATCATGAATATTCGACCGTACCCATAAATGCGGGACCCTCCGACCCGGCCTCCCATCCAATCGATAAACCCAACTCGCCACGCTCCAGGGACGCCACGAGAGTCCGCCCAGCGGCGACATCCATGGATCTTCTATACCGATAATTGATTCCCCATTCCCACTAGAATCTTCATAACCAAAACCATGACCAGTCATAAGCGAAATCCGTTTCAACACGCCTATAAACCACGATATCGACATATTGGTCTGCACGAGACCTTTTTCATCCGCGGCTGCGGCGCTGGCGGCTGAAGCGGATATCGCTACGGGGATGCGTTCTTCTTCGTAGGAGTTTAGTAATTTTTCTCTATAGTTCTTATCTTCTTCTTCTTCTTCTTCTTCATTTTCCCCTGTCTCTTCGAACTTCAAAACCCAAGCTAGCTTCCACGCTATATTCCATACATCTGCAACTCCCGTATTCGCGCCTTGCCCCGCCCAAGGCGGCATCGCGTGAGCGGCATCACCTGCTAAGAAGACGCGGCCGGAGATGAATTTGGATGCTGTTTTTACGGCTGCTTTCCAGGGCATTATGCTTTTGATATTTATATTCAACCTTTCTCTTGTTTCTTCTCCTTCATCTTTCAAATGCGAAGAATGATCCAAAGACTTTGATACGTTCCCTGACTCTCCTCCTCCTCTACCCTTACCAGGAAATCCCAACGCCCTTTCCACAATCTCCTTGCACCTCTCCATCGTATAATCCTCTGCCTTTTGACCCCTCTCAGGATAATACAGTAGATGAAACACCCACGTAGAATTATTATCAATCGCCGTAAAAATCCCATCAATCTCCTCCTCATCTTCCCCTTCACTCCCCTGTATCCTAACCCTACAAATCGAGAATTCCCTCCCTTTCACAAAAGGCCCCAAATCCGCCTCAAAAAGAATATTCAACAAACACCCCAACGTCTTATCCGTACTAAACGGTATATCCAACGCTTTGCGAATGCGGCTTGAGGCACCGTCGGCTGCAATTAGGTATTGTGTCTGCACTGAGAATTGCGTATTTGTGTGGCGATCTAGAAGCGTGGCTGTCACACACTTGGAATTTTGCGTGATGGAGAGACAAGTTGTGTTGTAGCGGATGCTATTAGCCGCGTTGCGTTGAAGCGCTACTGAAAGTAACACAGGCTCGAGTTTGGATTGAGTGATGAATGTTCCTTGTACGGGACCAAGTGACTCTCTTATACTATCTATGATTGGGAATTTTGGTTTCTCCTTTTCCTTCTCCCGTTCACCAACACCAGCACCCCCAGAAGGAATCTTACGTTTCAACCCCCCCAATCACATCGTAAAAACAGCTCCCTTCATACATGCCAAAAGCAATATTCAAACCCCTTCCAGCCCCAATAACCAGTTCCTGAATCCCCAAATGCCGATATAGCTCCATGGTACGGGCATTAACGGAGCGGGGCGCGCGGGTGCATGGTTGTTTAAGCTTGCCGCTCGATGAGCATGGAGGGGATGGAATGGTGGGTTAGGAAGTTAGTGGCTGAGAGACCGACTATGCCGCCGCCGATTATTAGGACTGGGTTTGTGAGGGTGCTGTTGGGGGGAGGGGGAGGAATCATGGGTGGTGTCATAGGTGTGGTGGCCATGTTGTTTGGAAGGGT
Organism: Lanzia echinophila; assembly: GCA_000812885.1. Taxonomy (NCBI): domain Eukaryota; kingdom Fungi; phylum Ascomycota; class Leotiomycetes; order Helotiales; family Rutstroemiaceae; genus Lanzia; species Lanzia echinophila. The sequence continues at coordinate 1,658 of JWJA01004820.1, forward strand.
GGGCATGTGTGATAATATGGATGAATGAATGGACGGATGATGTGCTCGTAGAATTAGTTAATTCTAAAGTTTAAGTTAAGATAAAAGATAACCAGTAGGAATAACCAAACAAGCTATAAATAAATCTTTTGATTTCTGTAGCTTTAAGTCATATAACATATCAACGCAAGTCTTTTCACACAAGAGAATTGAGACAAAGGAAGAAGGCAAAAAAAGAACAAAACAAGTGAAGTTCGATGCTGATGCTCATGCTCACAACTGGCTATCTAGCTGGTGCCTGGATATCAATACATAATCATCAGCATCATCGGCATCATCAGCATGGCCGGCGGAGGGTTGAAATAGCGGAGGGTCGGAGGTTGGAGCCTATTATGAGGCTTTCATGGCATGTGAAAATATACCTAACAATACATACCGGTATCGTAAGTCTTTCTATTCTTGGTAATTTAAAAGATTCTCCCAACTAGATATATATCGGACAACGGATGCAAAAGTGCTATTTTATTATTTTCATCAATTTCCAGTTCTATAACTGACCAATACAAAAATCACTTAACACCTCCCAATTTCTACGTATATACATGCTTCTTTCTAGGTAATATAAATTACATCTAAAAGGCCTCTCTCTAGAGAGATGACGTTCGTTCCTCCCCTTTGACACACCACCTCCCAGAGCATTTGATTCTCATCCGCCCACCCACCATTCACAATATCACTCCATCTTCACCCCATCTACATAGATTACACCACCAACCACCACCATCAAAAAAAAAACCACATAAAAGAATCCAAAATTCTATATTCTGTAGTCTTATAGTCTTGTAATCTGTCTGTAATCTTGTAATCTCATCTGTCTGCAATATTGCAATATACCAAGATACATACAAATGCTTCCAAACCCAAACCATACCATACCAATTCATTCCCAATTAAACTCCAAGCCCAACCCATTTTTTTATTCATTCATCCATCCATCCACCAACCCCATTCATCCATCATCCAATCCTTCGTTAATTCAAGCATCATTCATGCCTTTTGACCTGCCCCTGCCCTGTTCTACCCTGGCATATATCTTCATCCCCTCGTCGCATTATACCAAAACTATGCTAATGCGAATGCCAATGCCAATGCTAAATGCTAATTCCCTCCTCTCTCGCTTCATCAGCCCATTGAACCAACCAAAATGAAACGCCATGCCCAAAAACTCTTAATGCATCACCACGACATCCCATATGCAAAATTATCTTTTCTCATAGATTACACAAGATACAGATTAGAATATGCGCCCCCCCTACTCGCAAGATCAGAAGAGCGAATTTTATCTTATCCAACCTTTTCTCTCTGTCTCTCTTTCTCTCTGCCCCACCACAACACATACAAACACTTAATGTAACCTCTCCCTCAAACTCACAACTGCCGCCCATCCCTCACAACATCTCGTCGTCATACCATGTCCACACCAAGGACATTTAACCGCCGTACTAATCAATCCACTAACACCCAACCCCTCATCCTTAATCAGTCCATCAGGTCGTGCCATACATTCATACAATTTACTCGGCATATCATGGAAATATCTGCATCCACAGCAAATGACGAACATTTTTGCCATGGGTTGCCCGTGCATAGAATTGGATTCCGATTGTAGACTTGACCTGCTCGATGTCGGATCCATGGGAAATTTCCCTTTTCCTTTGGGGGAACGGGGGCCGAGCATTTGCCGCGCGTTTTGTAAATATTGCCCACCGTCACCGGAGTTACTAGAGTGACCACTGCCGTTTTCGAGGAGAGAGGTCGAGGACATACTTCTATCCTTCACATCATTATATTGAGAGTTGGCCGAATGGGTTCTTCCTCTTGCGCCTGTGTCCGAGGAACTGCTTGATTGTTTTTCTTGGCGTGGACGAAGAGGTTGATGTTTGAGTGTTGGGAGAAATTTCAACTCGTCCTGGAATGCTGGAGTTGAGTTGGATTTGGATAAACTAAGGCGACGTTGAAGATTAGTGACTCCTTCTGCTGTGTTGGGGTCAACCGTGGATCTCTTCGAGTGAGGGTTCATACGACCAGCCGGAGGAGTTTTATGACCGGTTGGTGTTTTGGCGTCGTCATCATCGTCTTGATCAATGGGAAGAGCGGTCCTACTAAAATTCTCTGGATCCTTCTTGTGACTTTGAGCTGTAGCGTCCTGGCTAGGCGCTGCTGCAATATGTTCCTTTTGCGATTGAGGTCTGGATACAGCCGGTGTTGTGATATTGGACTGTTCATCAAAGCTCAAATATTCTTCGCTTGAACCAGTGAAAGATCTAGAGCTTGATCTATGATCCTTACGCTGCTTTCGAACCGGAGCGACGTTTAGCGTATCCCGGACAAAAGGTTTTTGCGCCGGCACAACAATTTCTGGAACAGGTTCCTCGACCGTTGGGGGTACGTAACTTTGTTCTTGTGATTGGCGACGGACTTGGCTTGGAAGTATTGTCCTACTATCAAACCCGTTGGCTAGCGGTGAAAGAGTCGTTTTAGGTCGAGAACCCTTTTCTTTAGGCAGTTCATCTGGACTTGATCCATTCGAAGATGGTGAATTGGGTTGATGTGAATGCCTCGAGAAAGCAGCCATTGCAACACCCTTTATGCCTTTGAAAGTAGGCGAAACTTTCGTAGGTGGACCCTTAGCAGGCGATGGTTGCAAGATCGGTGGTGACAGGGGACTACTGATTGGAGGTGACCTTTCTCGAAACGTAAACAGGCCCTCTTCTGGCAGGATACTACTCTGAGACACTCCCGGATGGAGCGTGAGACTTGGCGGGGTATAATCGCCGTCAAGAAATGAATCATATTCTTTGCCACCATCTACCATTTCTGTGTTGATCCGAGGCATTGTGGGCGACTGCGATTGAACACTACTCCGAGAACCATGTATTGATGGCGACCTTTGCACTGTTTTCTTTTGATTTAAGGCGTCTGTTCTTCTTTCGTTCCTAGCACGATATGTGTTTTCGTCTTGGCTTTGCTGCTTTTCATGCGAATCAAAATAACTCACTTCGTTATTACCGAGCTCTTGGGGCGAAGTATCGAAATTTTGGAAATAAAATGGCTCCTGGCGTTCTGGCTCGGACGCAGAGGGACTCTCTAATCCGAACCTGAATCCTGGCGATGGAGGCGTAATGAGAGATGGTGACTTGGCTTGGGCATTTAATGTCGCATCTGTGAGCGGAGATAGGGTTAGTTCATCATTGGCATTGCGGGCTCGAGCTCGAATATTCCTACTCATAATCGGCTCCAATGGAGGCAATTGAGGAGCACCGGCACCGGACCCTCTAGATTTGGAAACATATGAATCCAAGCTCTTACTTTTATTTTGTATTTCGGCTGGAGGTGACTTTTTTGCAGAATTGCTCAAATCCAGCATACGATTTCGCGGATTCTCCAGTGAAATAGGTGGTCGACTAATTTTATCTGCGCCATTTTTCGCTTGTAATTTGTCTACAGCAGTCCCATCTGCTAACTGTAATCTTAGCCCTCCAATAAATCCGGTCTTTGTGGGCGAACTTTCTTTGGATTGAGAGCCTGATGCAGAAGCTCTTCGGGTTCCACTAGATGATCTCCAAGAAGAAATAAAATTTCTTATTCCAAGATCCAGACTGGTCCTCCTGGATCTACTTTCACCAGTAGTACCAGTAGTTTCTATACTTATTGTGTCAGGAATGTCTGGGGAAGCCTGCTGGATTACTGGGGCTGAGCTTGTTCTGGGCAATGCGGTAGCTGCAGTAGCTCTGCTTAACCGCTTGTTGGTCGGCGGCGCCTTGCTTAATCGACCTTTTTGTTTGAGTGCTGCAGCTCGGGTCTCTTTCTCAGCCTTTTCTTTCTCTCGACTCAACCTCTCTTCTTCTTTTTTGCGCATCTCAAGAGCTTCCTTCTTGGCCATTCTTTTCCGCTTTCCTTCACCTCCATCCCAAGCAGGAGACCGACAAATGGAAGATGAATCAGAGACATCCCCATCGGTTTCGGGGATTATTTTGGTTGAAGGTTGAGGTACTGTTTTCGGTGTTTGTGGAAGTTTTCCTTTCCTCTTGGGCTGTTCCGAGTTTTGTGTTTGTTGTGGGACCACGACTGTTAATGATGGGGCGGTCATTGCTCGATCTGCTTGTCGAAAAGGAACGGGACGATCGGGTGATTTAGAATATACATCTTGGGTCGTGGGGATCCTCTCGCGGAAAAAGTTATTATGCATCTGCGAATGCATCGTCGGACTGGCTGCCATCGTTGAAGAGGCTTGCATGCGATCCAACTGGTTTGATAAATGTCAGCCAACACTACCGAAGTACGTGTTGGAATTAAGCCACATACCTTATTCTTTTTTTCAAGATCAAGCATCTTCTGAAGGGTATTCTTGCGCGTCTCTGTACGGCCATGTTTCTCTTTTGGCGGATTCATTTTGAAATATGTGAGGAGGATATAAAAAAGTGATAGACCATATGCAAGATTATATTAAAAGCGTTGAAAACTTTGACCGCATTCGAGCGGTTCACAACGGTTTCCTTTTCGAGAAGACAGCGAGTGAATGATGTTGGTATCGAATTGAAAGGTAGAATTTTCGATTGAATATTAATTATTTACTGAGTAAGAGGCAGATAATACTTGGAAAGAGTATCGCGATATCTTGTTCTTGTTCTTGTTCTTCTTCTTCTTCTTCTTTTTACCAACAATATTATTTATCGACAATGTAGGTAGATACCTGCAAGTATAGAAAGCGAATGTTGAAAATTGGAAGAGAAATCAATGTATGTGCAAATACAGAAAAGGAAATATTTTGTAATAACGAAAGTAAGGAAGAGAGTAAACAGGAGGGAGAGGAAGTAAGGGAAAAGAAACGAAACGGAAAGTATTCAGTTCTTCTCTCGTGGTGGTGAGATTAGATGTATGTACTTATTAGTGAGAGAGTGTGTGTATGGGAGAGTGAGAGAGAGAGAGGCAAGAAAAAAAGAGAAAGGATATCATAGGATGGGTAATACGATCTACCTATCAGAAAGTAATAAGAAAAAACATGTAATATTTTTTTTTTACTTCTTGTTGTATACTTGATGTGCTGCGTTGTTTACTTGTTACTTTTGAGGTTAGACTTTTAAAGGTAGAGAAAGACTGTTGGCTGTTGGCTGTTGGCTTTTAGATAAAAATGGCAGAAAGAAAGTTTAGCCCCGGATTTCATAGAAGTTTACAATTCGGGAGTTATTAAGTGGAAACTTAGAAGCCTTTCTTTACCCACAAAACCGCTTTCCTAGTGAAGTTAAGAAGTGGGAGTTAATTATAGTAGCTAGCCCCTCATTCATAAGATGAAATTTAAATAGAACTACAGATGCTAGGTGCTAGGTGCTAGGTACAAGTACAAGTACAAGTATTTCGTAAAATCTACACACAACTTGGAAATATACCAAAACTAATAAAATAAAAATACAAAGACCAGCAGATAGAGATCCCTGTTTAAATCTCAAGCCGCAAGCCAACCCAACTCTAGGAAACCAAAACTTCTCGCTTCGGACCAAATTTCCTAGACAAAAAAAAAGTTCGTGTTCCCAAAAATCTTGGTTTCTTGGCGCGCATATACTGAATCGATATTCGCTGCACTACACACTTACATACACGCACGAATTAGAATCGAAAGTACCAGTAAAGATATCTACTTAAGTTACAACGGACTTTCACCGAGTTATATGTAGGTTACGTTACTATATTTAGTTTATATAGTATGTCAACATATATTGGATAGAAAACTTGTAACTTGTACTTGTACATGTACATACAGTACTTCCTCTGCCACAAGCATCAATATCTATATGCATACTATGTAGCTAATACAAAGACACTTCGAGACTGAATATGTATGTATGTATGTATGTATGTATGTATACCTATGTATATGCAGGAGAGGGAATAGAGCTAGAAATTACCTAAATCAAATCCTTTCTTTACACAATGGCCCATCTCTCTCTCTCTCAGCCAAGATAACACCGACTCCAACTTACGCCACGCCACACCACGCCGACGATATCTCAAGTTCGTTAACTCAAGCTAAAAGGGTGAAACAATCCATCCCATTCCCATCCGCTATTCCGTGGAACACTATCCCTCCAACTTTCCTTTCTAAAAGTTCCTAATCTGCTCTACCCTCCGACTTGTGGCATGATATACATGTATAGTGTGGAGATCATCCAACCAACCAATGCACATCTCTAAAACCAGTGTAGGTTCGTTTCACCTAACCTACGAAAAATGATCGACGCCAGCCAGCATTAAGGTTAATTTCTTTACATACTCTCTCCCCCGAAGAATAAATGTTATTCAGTGGATAATATCAGGGGTTCTTTAAGGGTTCTTCAAGGGTTGTATTAAAGTCAATTTGTATTATGTGGCAAATTTTAAGTACTAATCAACTCTGTAAATCAGGCTTTTGCACAAGCTGAAGTCAAGGGATCTTGCCATTCAAAGCCTGTAAATTATCTTTCATCAAGGGTATCAAATATCATATAGATCCATCTCATCTTATAATATCATGCTCATCATATACCATCGTCATCGTCATAATCGCCATCTATCACGTACATACATACATACAAAATCATCATCATCAAAAACTTCCTTCATTGGTTACCCACTCACTTACTCAATACCATTACCTACTGGTATTTTACCATTCCTCCTAACAAAGTAGTGACCTCGCTGTACGTATGTCTGTCTCACTCGGATTTTCCATCTGATAACTTCAGCTGCCACAACTACAACACCCAAATTATTATAGTCGGTCCGTTCCGACTTTCTTGTCTGCTTATTTGCAGGTATGTACAGGTGCATCCACACTCCATCCACATCTACCAGTATGTATGTTGCATCAGAAATCCAATTGTAATTCGTCAAATCATGCAAAAATCCATTTTTTAATTTTAGTTTAATCCGATCAAACAATCTCAATCTCAATCTCAATCTCTCAAGACCCATACCCATCAGAGGGGAAATAATCTGTGGGGAAACAAACCATATCAGAACAGACTAATACTGTAGTCAACATGGATAGCCATCTCAATACGATGTTACAGATATAGGATAAAAATAAAAATAAAGAGGTCAGAGTACTTATAACATCCATGTTTTGATATCTTAAACCACTTTCCCTTCCATTAAAATACTTGTTACATCATTCCTTCTATGTACATATTGCAATTATGCGGTGCCGGTGCGGTCTATACGCTTCTAGAGTCCTAATTGTCGACTTTCATGTTTAAAAAAAAAGCCCAAGTCATCAATCATAAGCGTAAGAAATACTCCCAATCCATCCATCCATTCAGCCAGCCAGCCAGCACTCATATATCGTAACAAATGCCCTAGACTCCTGGTATACCCCCGCGAGATAAATGCTGGAATTTCCAAACATCCAACCCATATGCTAATAACTTCAGAAATGAATAGTATACAACCTTTCTTGTTCTAATCGGATCATGAGTTATGCTTCTGCTTCTCCTTCTGCTTCTGTTTTTACTTCTGATATCGACGTCAATTGGAACTTGGCTACCAATTCTTCAATCTTTGGCAACAAGTCCGGAATCCGGAATGGTTTTGAAACAACATCATCCTACAGTAAAATCAGCCATCATCCAGTATAAATCAGCATGATTCTAAAGAATGGACACATACAATTCCAGCAGCTATGGCCGTCGTAATCTGCTCAAGTCGCGCATTTGCAGTGACGGCAATAATCGGAACGTGTCGAACGATTGTCCCGTTCGCCTCTAAATCTCGAATTCTTCGAGCACAAGACAAGCCGTCCACTACAGAGATTGGGCGTCAGTAAGAGATTTGTAAAGAAAGAACGGATGTGACGAGGTTAGCACATACTGATTGGCATCTCCAAATCCATCAAAATACAAGAAACACGACTTTTGGCACGGCCGTCTTCTGATTCACCCTTCCAGAAGGAAGACTTTTCCAAACTTTCTAGACATTCTACACCATGGTTTGCCGTTTGAGTTATGAGCCCGGCTCTGTTCAGCTGTTTTTGAAGCACTCTTTGATTTACAAGGTTGTCTTCAACGATGAGGACCGATATATCCTTATAATCCACTAACGGTTCGGGTGAAGCCTCGGAAATCGAGGCAGGAGAACTAAAGTTTCACTGTTAGTTGTGATCATAATCCCTGAAAAGTCAGGTACATCGCCAGCTCGGGACTCGTCTTTTAAACGTGTCTGCTTGTTGGCGAAGTGTGATTGTTTGTACTTACCGTGGCGAAAAAGCCTTGGTAGCAGAGTTGGTTCTCCCATGTGTCGAGTGATTTGCGTTCTGTAAAGAGTTCTTCCGTGGACCTTTCTGTGTAGATACCGGCGATTCATCGGGAACATAATCGAGCCTACGAGCTCTTATGTAAAAGGCAAAACTGCTACCGACCCCTTTCATCGAAGCAACACCAATCTGACCACCTTGAAGTTCCGTTAATTCTCTCGAGATGAACAAACCAAGGCCCGAGCCGCCATATTGAACGTGTGTCCGTGGCGATGCTTGCGAGAATCGTTTGAAGAGACTTTTTATCTCTTCCTCGTCAATGCCCCTACCAGTATCCTGTACAGCGAATTTTAGAAACAATTCCTCGCCAGAACCCCACTCTTCATCGTCTATGTTTAGCTTCGAAACTTTCGAACGAGTCGGGAAATATCTGACATTATTGTCATCCGTAACTGGGCGTTCCCTGCTTGCACCGATTCTCACAATAATTGCGCGTTTAGCTGAACCAGATGTAAATTTGATAGCATTTGTAAGTAAGTTGATCAAAACCTGGAGCAGTCGAGATGGATCAAGCTTAACCCAATCAACTTCGAGATCTTTGTAAGAGTCGTCCATCCGGATCTCGATGGATATGTCTTGCTTCTCCATATCGCCTTCGAACATCTTAATCACCCTCTGTGCAACGCTTCTTGGTTGTACGGGAACAGGCGCTACGACCAATAGAGCAGAATCCAACTTTGATAGGGTCAAGATATCATCGACGATACGCTTCTGATGCTGAGCGCAAAGTGTGATCGTCTTAGCCGCGTCTATACAGCTGTCAAAAATCTCGAATACGTCATCAACTGCGCCAAGGTTCGATATCGGAGGATTGGAATATAGAGGCCTGAGTTGTGAAGAGTTCAGAGCACTGGTAATTTCATCCGAGCATTGCAATATCGCACTCAATGGATTGCGCATCTCGTGACTTGTCATATCAATGAAATTCTCCTGTTGTCGTTTAAGTTCAATTGCTTCCTCCACCTTCATCCTTTGAAATGCCTCTGCCCATTTCTGATGCGAGATGTTGGTGATACTGCCAAAAATACTTTGAAGGTCGTTGTTGTCCGTCAAAGGAGCACAACTCATGAGGGCCCAAGTATCAGTTGTAGCATTCTTGCCTTGCCATGGGGCTTTGAACCGGAACTCGTGAGTGATAGAGACCTTCTGATTGACTAATCTGTCCCACACAGTGCGAACCTCATCACGATCTTCATCTTTGATACTGTCCATCCAGGACTTTGCGCTATTAGATGTTCGAGGATGCCGCGATATTTCCCTATATAAGTCAGCATAAAGACGCGCAACCACTCCGCTTCCCACACTAACCACCAAGTATCATTGCAAAATGTAATCTCCCCCAAAGAATTTGCGATAAAGATGCCAACGGGTGCCATTTCGGCCATGCGAGTAAATCTGTGTTCGCTTTCTTCTGCCTCTTGCGTTCGTAAACTGACTAGCTCTGATAGCTAGAATATTCAAGTGTTAGTATCAGTCTCAAACCGCATCGAGCGCATCACAGTTACAGAAACTACAAATGAAATGACACGGGATGTAAGTGGCGGTACTTTGGGTTGCTCAGTGTCCATAATTGACCGGAGTATTGGATGGTAACCGAATTCTTAGATGGGGATGACGACAAATCTGGAAACTCACCTCCTGACGATCTCGAGCTGCAAGACGTGCTGCTCGCTGGCCCCTTCGTATTTCTTCTTCGAAAAGAACCACAGATGCCATAGAAGTTGCTAGTTGGCGAGATATGAGTTGGATAAATAGACTGTAATCGTCGTCATATGGCCTTCTGGGATTGACACCCATGACTAAAAACCCTAATATAGATTCACCGGTCGTGGCATGCAATGGCATAACAACAGCAGCTCTACATGGGTCGCCAAATCCAGCACATTCAAGGCCTTCGATAAGTTCTTTTGAAAGTGTACCATCTTCAGTAGTAAGAAGTATAGGTCGGTCGACTCTAATTGATTCTCGGAGATAAGGTGCGAACCCATCATCACTGGCGTTTAGATCGAGTGGTGTAACTGCTGTTCTGTGGCCTGATGGGAAGTTAATAATTGGGTGTATACGGGTGCGAAGCCATGGATTTCTGACCTTCTGGCACTCCAATCGTGCCTTCCAATACGCATAAAGGAGCCTGCGAGAGGCTTCCAGAGTGTAATGAACTCATGTCACTATCAGTTTCGTCGTTGACTGAATAGAGAAGAGCAAATGGAATATCACGGGGATTGTATTCCAATCCTTTGATCACTTGACCCCACTGAATCCCGGCACAAATTGTCAGTGTGATGCTGAAAATAGAATGGTATTTTGCGCAGGATACCACTTACAAATCCTCGCAAGTTTCGAGCCACTGCAGTTTTCTCACCAACTTCTCTAAGTGTTAGCATTCGACGTTCGGAGATGACTCTTCTGGTTTTCTCCCAAGCTGGATCTAGAATGAAGTTAGCATTCATCTAAAATACAATAGTACCTGGAGCTGCGAATGCTTACTATACAACCCAACGACTGAGCCATCCTCACCAACTAATGGTATGATACTCCACGCGAAGTAACACTCTTCAAGATACCCATTTCTTTTGATAAAGAGACAATCGTCATCTTTCATGGTAGCTTCAGCCGTTATTTTAGCCTTTTCGAATGTGTCCCTGATATCATCCCAGATTTCAGCCCACGCAGTTTGATAGCTTTGCCCCTACAACACATTAATATGTTTCCATTGAAAAGGTCAAGATCAATAATTGCATCATGACTTAGCAGCACAATCAACAAGGCAGGGAAATTCAATCTTAACAATCATTGTGTTTGTACTTACCATCAGACTAGGATGTTTCTGGCCGGCTAGAAGTATATATGCTTCATTGTATATGGCTATTTATCGAATTAATGGCAATATAGAAAATGTTAAAGAATAGAACATACTTGTATATTCACTGCCCCACTATTTCTTAATTAGCAGCTATAAAGTAGTAGTAATAGAAAACAGTATATGCAAATCGCTAGGCCTAGAAAGCGAAGGCTATGACATGCGGAAGAATTGATGAAAAGTTCGTAGTACTTACATACATAGCCGCAGGATGAGGGCTACCCATGATGAGGTTGCACATGGCTCTCAAGTCAAAACTCCACGTTTCGATAGGACCGAGGGGTGTCGAGGCCCAGTCAAAATTACGAGTAAATTGTACATGTCGAGGTAGTGCTGCCGATAGAGGAAGTCGTGTCCAATCGAAGGAAGAGCCCTCAACAGACCTCCGTTGATCAATCAGAAAATTTTCTTGCATGGCGACGGTCTCAGCTATAGTCGAAGTTGTCGCGACGGTCCCGAAATAGTCTTCAGAAGGTTCAGATGATAGTCTTATAGAGGTTGAAGTCGGCTCACTCAAAGCTCCATCCTCGGGGCTATTGTACGTAATTGACGACACTGAGCCTACAGGCAGATGGTTATGGGTGCCACTTATCACACGAAGACGTTTCCGTACCGTCGAGCAACTCCATGTAAAGCCTCCATAGAGAAAGGATGGTAAGCATATATCCAAAGATTCGTGCTGTCTGTTTACAAAACTTAGCGCCCATGCCTTGAACTCCGGAAAGGCATTTGTAACAATGGTAGGAGAAGCAAGATCCGCATAGCCTGTTACCATTTCCAGTACTGATTCGGTGGCACGGAGAGAGGCATTCGCGTATTCCAAACGGAGACAGGCGCCTGGTATATAATTCTTCTGCTCCGCGACATCAATAATAAAAGTTGGCCTCTCATCTAAATCTAGGAGCTCCAGTATGCCAACACTCTCAATCAATGAGTTCCCAGGTGTATTCGTATTCATCCATGGGCTGTCGGGGTGCCTATCTCGGGTCGTTTCCTGTAAACTGGAATTATTCGAACGAGGAGAATTTGTCCCTTTCCCGGGTACTTTACCCCTGGCCAATCTGAATTAAACGGGTATTAGTAGATGACCTGTATCCATATGATGGCACACAAGATTACGAGCATATAAAACTATCTGGGCTCTGAAAGCCTCTGGAAGCTGTAGGGCTCGACCATCAAGAGCTATAAGAGATCTAACAATACTGACTTCAAAGTTTTGATACTACGTTCGTCCCGCGTTCTGTTAGACATACTTGTCGCATCTACATTCGATAAAAAAAGAGAGCGCTTTAAATTGTGGGGGAAAAATAATGGAGATCGGAGCGGCGGTGTATCCGGTAACCTGCTTGTCGTAGCATTCTCTGGAAGAAGTGTATGTCGAAGTTTGAGATACGAACGCTGCCTTTTCAGCTGTATAATGGGTCAGTTCCGGTCAATAAAAAAATATACCAAGTCATTTCTGAATTGCGCGATCAGTCTAGAATAACTAACCGGTGGTTCTGATGTTGAGATGTTTGCGATCCTCTCAGATTCTGTTTCTTCCACCCCCCTAAGATGTTTTGAAGTTTGGGCTTTTCGTAAAATCGTAGAAGGGGTTATAGGAGTAGGAGGGACTTCTGGTGTTGAAAAGGAAGAAAAGGTTGGGGAAAATTGGACTTCGTTTGTTGATACATCAATTTGAGGTCTGGAGCGAAGTTCTGGTGAATATGGTGAATTATATCTTCTATCTATTAACGAGTCAGACCCTTGTCTTTACTTAAGTATGTTTGAGAATCCCATCCAGCACAATGTGCCAATTTATTCAGCGGAATATGGGCAAATAAGTGATCATGGTTGTGGGGATGATAAAAAAATTACCTTGATTCTCGCTTGACAAGGATATTGGTACGTGTGATGACGCTGCGAGGCTGACTTCTTCAATTCTACCGTTATCTGTATTATTATCCGCCAAATTGTCCAAATTGTCCGTGTTGATGCGCGTTTTGTTGAAGAATATCTTTGAATCCGAGTCGGTCTTCATTTGAGGATCTATTAATACCTAGTAAGTACCTATTGTAGGTCGTCTTGTTAAAGTATAAATATCCAAAGAATGAATGTATTGCTAAGAAAAGAAAGAACTATCTCTCTCTATATCTCTCTCTATATCACTCTGTCCTTTATCTCTTTTTTTTTCTTCCCTCTCTCCTTCTCCAGAGGTATTGATTGATTGATTGATTGTATCTTAAGGCCAATTAATAGCCTTGTACGATATCCGTGTTCAATAACGAGGGATACAACAATAGTGACAAGGTTGCATGTAATATATTATGTTCCCTTGTTTCCCTTTTCAACTGCAAATTCAAGGGAATGTGGTATCGGGGTGTAGGCGTTGGCGGTGGTGGCGGGCTACTTCTTCACTTGGAAGTATCGATGATCGATGTTGTCTTTGTTTCTCTTTTTCCTCTTCTAAACTCGGAACATACATTTGTCATTCCAAGTGAAACAGTTTTTCATATAAGTGTATGATACTGAACAAAAAAATAAAAAGCTCCCTTCATTTATTCAATGTTATTGTATTATTATTGATATAATATTTTCATTCCTTTGAAGAAGAAGTTGTTATACTCAATAGGTTGATTTGAAGTTTTGTTGTCCGTTGTCAAAGATTTTTAGTTCTATGATGAATTGATGTATTATTACTATATCAACTACTAGGTATCTACTAGTAATAATAATGCAGAATGTGGAAGGTCGTTTCAACCCATTTTTAAACTTTTCAATTTGACATCCGTATACATCCTCTCTTCCCGTTCGTTTACTTTTCATTGGATACTAAACAAGAAAAAAATAACTATTTAATCTACTAATAGTAGAATACACTATTATTGGTATAAAATATGAAGTGTAAAAAGATTGATCTACATTTCATATATTGGTACTCCGCATTCAAAGTCTCATTTAGAGTGCTTCCGCACGGTAGTAACAGACGAAGAAGGTATCGAGGCTCGGCTCTTGACTCTTGATTACCTACTAGGTATACAGTACGTATGTACAGTATGTACTTCTTTCTTTCTACTGGGAGATTCTAGAGTCTTTCTTTACTCGTATAATGCACGCACACCAGCACCTAGTAGGTACAAGTATGTACGAAGGTAAGGTCCTTGTTCCTAACTCTCAGGTTAACATGTGGGAGGGGGAGAAAACGACTTGGAAATTCCGGATATAAACCAAGTGGAC
>JWJA01004821.1:0-11302 GCA_000812885.1 Lanzia echinophila
CCACACAACCCCCAATCTCCCTCACCATCTCCCCACCGCATCAAAGCCAGCGAAAACTCCTCTTTCCAAAACCAACTTTCCGCAACAAAAAAAAAATTCTAATTTCCTTCCTTCCAGTTCCCTAAATATTTCCCTCTCCACTGAGGAGCTATTTTGTGGGCTTAAGACTAGGGAAGATGCCAAGCAGGGTGTATACTTTGTGAGAGTGAATGGATATCCGTCCTATCTGGGGAGGATGTCTTTCGGTATAGTATGGGATTTCAAAATCGCACACTGTTAACAGCTTCGATATCCCACCCATCTCTCACAATCGACTGGCTTATTGATGCAGCGTCATCTTCTGCAAAGGGTTAAATAGCTTTCCGAAGTAAATCAACTAGGTAGGTAAACAAGTGCAAGACAAAAAGGCTGGTCGATAGAATTCCGAAGGGGAGGGGGTCGAAATCTTCAAGCCTTAAATCGCTGTTTTGGAAGTGAGAGCTGTTGGGGAAGAATTGAAGATGTTGGTTTTGTAGGGCTTCTTCTCTGATGATTAGAGAGAGTTGTTATGAGTATCTCTTCTCTCAATATAGAGAGAACATTAAATACACCAGATAAAAACAAAGACACCAATACCTGATTTCGTCCCATCCAAATCCCACCACCAAACCACACCAAAACCATCATACCCGACCCTCACAATCCTCCCCCCCCCTTCCTAAATTATAATCCCTTTTCTTCTCCCAAGAACCTTATCATCACCCATTTCAATATCTTAAGGCCCCAAATACCATCAACAGTCCTTCTGCAGCTGGTCTCAAGTATTTGTGATATTCTAATTTGCTTCTCTCTCGTCACCCCCCCCGCCTTCCTCTCTATCTCAGCACCAAACAAGTAAAATGCTGCCTTGTGTTCTCCAATGTATACACATAAACTAATTATCACAAGAATTTGATTGGGGCGTGCGGGTATGATTCTATACTACTATATACAGTGCCATAGATGTAATTTCAGTGTAGTGGAGATTATCCACTCCCTCCACCTGTTTATTATTTCTCACTCTCCAGGAGCTTTCGAGGGGTTCCCCCCGCCTCCTCTTGACCTCCTTACTAATAAGTCATTGCCCTAACATAAGAACATCGAAATCATATCCTTCAGTATACAATACCAAGGCAATAAAACATGAATTAACTTATTATCTACTCCACTAAGTAACCAACTATTAACTATTCAACGCAATGGTATCGTATTTCCTAAGCTTCTTATTTATCCAACCAACCATCCATTCATCAGGACCAACCAAAGGCTCCGTCATTAATCCAATAAGTACATCAATCGATTGCATTACACCCCATTAACTTACCAGCACCCACAAAAAGCCTTCTCCCCATCCTTTCTTTCTCATCTCTTCCGAGCTACCTTCCACCTACCTAACCACCACCAGCAATCAACGACCCGGCACTGCCGCTTCTCCTCCCCGCACCATCCTTCCCAGCACTCGCGCCCCTAACCCTCTCTCTCAAACTAACTCTACTCGGCTTCCCCACCAACACTCTCCCTTCATATCTCAAAACCGGAATCGTCATACCATACCCCTGCGTCTTACCCTCTTTATCATGCTGATCAATCTCCACGCGAATACATACATCCAAACTGCCATCACTATCCTGGCCATGCTTTGCATAATCCGCCGATTTATGTTTCGTGCCAGCATTGAGTTCTCCTTTATGAATCGCAAAATGTCCATCCTTGGGTTTCTCCTCAGCCGTCAGCTCGTACGTGCCACCATTGATCTCGACATTATCTTCTGCGTCATTGACGTTGGTGGAAGCCGAGATTGGGGAATTCTCCGTAAGCATTGCCCAGTTACGACTAGGCATTGTGGCGTGATTAGATTTGCTTGTTTTGCCATTATTTCCTGGACTTTGATCGAAGAAGTTTAGGAGAGTTTCATCAGTTTCATGACCCAGATGATGAATTTTGTTCCTTCGTGCCAGTAGGTTAGCCACAGCTTGCGGGGGTGGTTTATTGACAATTGCAGAACTGATGATATTCGCCATGTATCGCGGGTCTTCAGAGGCTGGAATTTGAAGTTCAGGTTTAGAGTAGAACCGTCCTACGGCAGCGAGATGTACGTCGCCACCTAAGATACTGATACGCACAGAGAATTCGGAAGCAAGTGCTTGAAGCTGTTCGACGAGATACTGTCTCTCTCTCTTGTGAGTATGAGCTGTGTAATGATCGTCAAGATCGTCCAAGAGATCAATACTTCCGTCAAATTTGTTGAAAAGGGTTCCGCCAAACCCGAATCTCTTGTTGAAAAATTTCAAAGGTCCCATCAGTGGGCTAGAAAAGATATTTTCTAACCATGACAAACGCTACTTGTGTCAGCAGAAGCATGAGATAAAAGCGTCATTATCCAACTCACAGGATATGCTATAGGGATTCCTAGTAAGATAATAAGATGTTGAATAGGAGACGGTGAAGACCTAGCAGCTGAGAGCTCAGCCCGCAGCCGCGTAAAGATCTTGTTATACGTATCCGGATAGTTTACTTGGTGCCGGGTACGCTGCGGAGGATATTAATATAATCTATGAGAGTCGGGGTATAGCTACTTACTTCTGTTCTAGCATCAATCCCAAAGAATGCTATTCTGGCACCCAATCGTGCATATATGCTACGGCTGCGCTCTGCTACGTATGGCTACGAGATGTTAAGATAATGAATGTACTTATTTCTAAGAATACTTACACCAGGTTTGTTACCAATAATATAACTGGGGTCTGGAACATCGTTCTCCAACACATAAGTGTTCTCAACCTGTCGTGGATCAAGTCCAACACCGTGATCGGACATCGTTGCGGGTGCATCTTCAAAAAATCAGTTAACGGCCAAAGGTCCCATTAGAGGATAGCATACCGGTTGTGAATGTAGAAGGGGGAGGTGCAATATGATGTTGGAAGAGAAGATAATATTTATGGGCAACACCGCCAATGCCTAACAAGAAAAGGTTATTGTTTTGTTCCAAAGGTTGCACTGACATACAAAAACTTACCACGGAATACTGGACATTTCATGAAGTCGTCAACATAAGATCCAAACCCGTCAATAATCTAAGATGATTTAGTGGCTATTCACGAAGTACGAAATGCGGCAACCTACATCATGATCGTCCCAAAGATTGATTTGGGGAATTCTATCATCGGTGAGTTAGTATTGTTACAATGTGAATAGGAGCTGGAAGGACGAAGGTAATGGGGTGGAGTAAGGAAATCGTTAAATGCATGTGGACACCGAAATGTGCAAACGAGATCTGTGATGAAAGGGGTTAAATGAAAGAACCGAAGAAACTTACTTTCCATTAGCACCGGCGAAGGGTTCTGTCGAATACCTATAGTGGAAACTCAGAATCAAGTTGCCGCTATTATTGGATGCCAATTTCTTACCAGCGAATGTAGTTTTTGACATAATAATCATCACATTCTCTCCTCAGCTCTTCAGGGAACTGAAAATCTCTCCTCTTCTTGGGATTACCGATGTCAGTCCACTTGCGCAATGGTCCGTGAACTCTGATGCCGTCATTGTAGATTTGGTCTCCACCACCCAACCTGTCAGTATTAGCGTCCGTAATCGACCGTCATTATGTTTTTCTGGGTCTGTCTGGGCATTTCATAATCTTACATGACATGGAAAGGCTTTTGGGTATGTTGTCTCATAACATCGTTCCAAAGGCAAGCACCGCTATAAGCCTCTTCATCTGTTCCAACACTAAATCCATTACAAGAATGAAACATTATTCTCATGCTCTCATTGATTGCCGGGATGGAGAAATTCTGGCTGTCAAATTTACCACCCGGAGTAAATGTAAGCCCAGGGATATTATATTCGCATTGTATTTCCTGCTCTTGCATAGGAACTTCCAGTGAAAATCTCCAAAATGTATTCGACACATCAGCATATAGCTTCACTCCTTTGACCTTCGTTTCCTCGAAACCACCTGCCGGAGCACATGAATCGGGCGCACCAGTCGAGGTGTTGGCAGGATTCGAGTTCGTGATGTGAGCCCTATCCGCCCCGCCCGTATTCCCGTTTGTATTCCCGCTGGGATGGCCCGACTCCATGCCACTATGTGAATGTGTAGGTGCCAAGATTCTTAAACTCAATTCTGGAACTACTCCCTGGTCTGCCGAACCAGTTTCTGTGACAATCAATACACTTCCATACCAGGTCTCATCCTCCATACGACGATAATTTAGAAGAGGTCCGCATTTGACAAATCCCGCTGCACCCGTCTTTACCACGTCTTGTTGCGAACCATCCTGCGCCAATTGTTGTTTTTCTCCCCTCGCAGACTCGACAGCATTTCCCGACACAACAATGGGTTTGTGGATGCCATTTGCGCCAGCGCCTTCCACTCTTGACCTGTTAAAAAAGTCGGCCAAATCTTTACTCCCATGTCTTTCATTTGCAAGTCTTGGTTCAACATTCGAATGTTTTGCAAAGGCGGTCGATTCTTCGTGGCGCCACTTATTTGCAGATGCATGGTTGTCAGGGTGGTCTTTTCCATGAAGAATCTCGTCGCGATAATGAGCCGCCATTGTTCCAGATGATGTTGTCGATCTTGTTCTCGGCGCAAATAGTTGCTTGGTTTGCGGATTGTTACTTCTATGTCTACTCGATGTGTAAACAAAGAAAGCTATTGATGAAGAATCCTTCTAGTTCCTATTTCGGTGAATTGTTTAATTAGATTCTTGGTGTACAACCACAAATAACAGATCGGTATCTCCGCCTTACGTCGTTCCCTAAATCATACAATTCACTCAATTGCAGTTGAAAATAGTAAGCCAGCAATAATTAATGCTTATATTGTTAACTCGAAGGCCAAATTGAATGGAAAACTCTATGCTCCGGAAAAAAAAGTGATTAGATCATGAATTGAAAAAAGAAGCTACAAATTGTTTCTAAAAACCAAGGTAAATTTCCTAAATTTCTCTTGGCTTATTTACGCCAAGAAATCGTAAATAAACAGCTTACTTTCAACCCAGACGACGCGAAATTGGTTGAAAATTGAAGGGTGGAACGATGGCAATTTTACATGGAGAGAATCATGGTGGGGTTTATACCGACCAGGTACCTAGCAGTATTTTGTTTGGAGCAAGGAGGATCTTTTTAAATTCACCTCCCCATATATCTCCACATATTTCGTCACATACATGGACTTTTTGTAGATCAGGGCGCAGCTTTGATGTTTTTGGTATCGTCTGAATGAATTTTAAATTAATCATCCTTGTAGATGGCTGACTGTCACTGCCCGTCCCGTCCAATGGGTTTTAACCAATTATAAATTAGAATCTATTTGAATGTTTGCAGGCTAAGAAATGTTTCGCTGTTTGCTATACTGCTACTGCCATACCGATGATATATATGAACATTTTAGCCTTCCAGATGATCGCCATATTAAAGACCAATCTCGTAGCTCATATATTAGACAATATGGGAAGAGGCCGTTGCATGATTCGTGATAGTAAGTTATTCCACAACTTCTTGATATCTTTTTCCATACGTCTTCATGGTGTACTACGCTTAAGATTATCACTCGTGCTCAATCTCCATTCCAAGTTTAATCCCGAAAAACCTCCTTTGGTACATAGGTAGCGTGTTGCAGTCATACGTTTCACTACCTACTACCTATCAGCCTCAAAGTTTCAGCTACTTCGCACGATATTCCAAATGCTTATTTCAAATGTTCTCACATGAACCAGTCAGTTATTCTCTCAGTCTCAATCAGTACTTAAATCAAATGGAACATGCGTAGATTTCTTATAAAAGAAACGAATTGTTGATATTCCTACCTATGTAGTTCATAAGTGAGTACGCCCCGGTGACCTCGGGCAGACCCCAAACCGAGTAATCCAGAAGAGTAGCCTTCGCCGAGCAATGCTTAAGATATTGAGAATATAAGAATGCCGAGTCACCTACTTTCAACTAGCATTGCAAATATTCAGTTTCGGTCTTTACCTTTGAATCTGCGCATCGTCGACGACAACTTGCAATTTGGCGTATTCAAAATAGGCTCACGATTTTCTCGCTGGCTCTATCAGTACTTACATACCAGTAAGTTGAACTTGTGTCGACGACAGAATTCTCTATCATCGTACTGTTGCCGAGAGTGCGTGTCCAAAGAGCCGCGCCAAAGAATACCGTCTTCGTCGTCGCTCACTTCCTGAATCATCACATGGGTTAAACAAATCGAGCCAGTACATTTGAGCTCCTACAACTAGGATGTGAGTTCAGATTCACTCATTTTTTTCTTTAACTCTCGGTCTGCGCATTGAATGGGTGCCGACTTGGTGTGGTTTTGTCCTTGTTTTGTTTTTGTGAGAGCCATCCCAGGTGTAGCATCTTCATGAACAACTTCCAAAATATGATTATTCATCTTCCGGATGCGTAATTGCCCCATCTCTCTCTGTCTCGCACTTCACTCAACGCGAAGACAAACCGTTGAGCCAGGACTGCGACTTTTGCTTTCATTCTGTCCCTTTTTTTATCTTCTACTTACCGTGATTTAATATAGTGTAGCTCGGTTCGGTACTGTAAGGTCCTAGGTCGGAGATGGGTGAGGGATCGTAGAACGTTTCTAGACAAATGTCTGTCAAACCAAATGGACAATTGAATGTAGGCCCTTACGAACGCCAGAATCCCTTGGTTTGGAATGCCATATCAAGGAAGTAGATCTATTTTGGAAGCGAGAGCGACAGCGTCGGTACTAAAGTCCACATATCGTCTGTCCATAAATCTGTGTATAGCAAGCTTGTCCGTTCTGACCAGATAAATGGCCTGGGTTCGAAATGATGAGGATGACCACAGTAACAAAACCCAGTGTACCGATGCCACCTATTGACTTAGCAAAAATATTCCAGCTTGTGGTGGTCGATATTTTGAGTATTATCCGACTTGGATATATGGTCGGTGGAAACGGGAAGTCTTGTTTTATTTATCGAATTGTGATGAATCAAAATAGAGGTTGCAACTGCTGACCTGCGCAATATATGGAATGCATAAACTGTGTAACACAAAGAATAACTTTATGAGCAATGGAGCCCAATCTGTCATGTTATCCAAGATGTGTGTTGCGGAGAAGTTGTGAGTGTGGGGTACATGCGGAATCCTTTGCTCTTAGATCACGGCGCACCCGATGTCGACTTATCAATAAATGGAAGCCTTTTCTAAGCTGATAAAGATGCATAATGCACGAATCCTTGAGGTAAATCGCACAGCATGCAGAAAGACCGCGACCGTGCATGAAATCCCCATCACGATAACTTCAACTTGAATATTGCATGTTAGAGCAAACAAAGCAATGGGACTTTTCCAAGTGGATTTGTGATGAATAGAAAGATGATGTCGTAAAAATAGTTTTTCTGAACCCCTTTAAAGATTTTTCAATTCCCATAACTATTTTTGGTATAGTAAACGCATGATTCATTAAGGAACTCTGGGGTCAAAAGTTTTGAATACAGCGTACGCAGGGATCTTATCGTATACAGTCTTGGGTACCATTGTTCTCATCTTGATCTGTGCGTAACTCTGAATGAGGGGAGGATCAAACAAAATTAAGATTAGAAAAGGGTAGAAAAGGTAGATAGATTCTGAACTTTCTATTGAATCAATGTTTGAATTGCAATTGAGAGATGCCAGGTGTACAGTACTTTATAATTAGGTACCGAGGCAATGATGATATTTTGTTTGCCACGATGGTGTGTTGTATTTTATTCAAGATTAAGTATGCTTATCCTGGGTAAGGAGGTATCGATGACATGACCTCCTCGTGGCAAAATAACAAAATGTGAGGATATCTTTTTTGGTAAGCGAAGCGGGGGCGCAGGGGAATCGGCGAAAACATGGGTATAATTCGCAAAGAGGGTGGACCAAATATAAGGAGATTGGTTCCAGTTTTTTCTATTACAAGGATTGAAAATCCCAATTAGTAAAAGGTATGTTCTTAATCTCCATCGGATATGAAACCAATTTCCCGTTCATACCTGCCTGCGTAAGGGGGAGGGGGGGTATTTCGTATCGTTGTTATTGTATTATTTATTTGTTGAGGGGATGTAGTTTCTTTGAGGGGATGGGTAGGATGGGTATTCTTGAGAAGATTTTCAAGTAAAGAGAAGGGAAGATAAAATAAAATGTGTTTGTAGTACAAAATTTGCACATATCATGATTGTCAAAACGGTTATCAACCATAGTAAATATTTCCTCATGTTTACATACCTACCTATCCATCCTTTCAATACTAGGTAATCTTCTTTCCTTCATCAGCAGCCATCAATCCCTCAACTCCATCAAAATCAATCGGCTTTCCTATTTTAGAGTTTCATGTAAGGAAAGCTAGACCTTACCAGCCCACATACACGCCATTAATAAGTAAGGTTCTCTCCTCTTCTCTACAAACTTCATCTTTTTTAGAATAAAACAACAAACACCATTTAACAAACCCTTTCTCAACAATCTTGACAATTCACTTTGCTCAATATATACAATTAATCCACAATACAAGCATCAAGGAAACAAAACACTTCGCGTATCGTGTGTACCCATCCATCCATCCATCCATCTGGAAATATTTATCGTTTCCTTTTCGCTTGGACTTCGAGATCCCTCCAAAACATCCACTACAACGGATACATAACTCACAGACACGATACTTCACTGAAATCCTTCTTTTTGCGAAACATTTTATATCTGATACGATATTGAATTACCAGAACTCCAGAAAGCGAATAACGTTATCGGTATATGCTTCGTAGAAATTCTATAAAAGCAGAGAGCACTTATTGGAATATTTTGTTGAAAACCTTCATTTCAATACTGGTATATCATTATTAGTTGTGAAAAAGATCATTGTACACACTACGTCACCAATCGAAGTCCACAATTCACCAGACTTATATTTATAGCATATCCCTATACTCGAAGCTTTTTCTACTACGATTCGAAACTCGAAACATCCCCGTCCGCAGAATGAGTGAACTACTCAAACTACCCTTCATGCATTAAAATTCCTTCGATCGTCTCCTCCAAAAAAGAAATACTACTTTCACCCCCTTTGTCTCTTTTATGAATTGACAGCTATCGCAGAATCATGTCTCTCGATGTCGCTTTACAATCAGTTGCATTCTATGTACTATCATGTAGTACTTGTGCCAAGATCAGTCATAGAAGGAAAGCCAAAGCGCAGGCGAAACGCGAGCGAGTCGAGAAACGTGAATTGGAGACCGAGCAGCCAGGGTTATATAGGCATCCTTCTCCCTTTTCCACGAATCCATTCTGGACCGAAGAAATCATGATGGGACCTGGCCCGCCGAAGAAATATCTCGATAAGAATAATAAAGCTGCAAGTCAACGAGCGCTCACTCAACGCTCACTCAATACAGCAGGGCAGGGGAGCAGTTACTCGAGTAGTGGTGGGACGAGTACAGACACTGGAAGTAGCCCTACGGTTGTTGAGGAAGGATCAAGAATATCAGGCGATGGGTGGAATAAAAAGAGATATCAACGTGAAGACGAGGATCTTTGGGGTCGAGACACACATGGGCCCGGACAACGGATTATGGAGGCCATTAATCGAGCATCAGAATCTGCTAAAGGGATATTCGGAGGGGATGGGAGAACACCTAGCCGGGCTGGATCCGATGGAAACCCGGAGGCCTATTATATTGCGAGAAATCCACCACTCAACGACCTGCATCCTCCCATTGTTAGCACAGCACCACGAAGTAGAGAAGAGACTGCATGGATGCTTCAACCTCCACCATCGGCAAAAGTTATGGAAGGGAAGGAAAGAGTAAATAGCAGAACAAGGGCTGGAAGCAATGGAAGCAGTCGACGAGGAGTTTCAGAAGCTCCACCATTAAGTCGAGTAGTTACAGAGAAGCTGATGGATGAGAAGATGAAGAGAGGAGAGACCCCCACGCCGCTCGAAATACGTTCATTTTCGAATCGTCCAGGTGCCCAACGCCACGAAAGAAATATAAGCGAATCGAGCGAATCATCCAGCTCGTCAGAAGGTAGTGCATCAAGGAATCGAAAACCACCTCCTATTACGATTCCAGGGCCATCTACCAGCAAACCTCGTGGAAAGGCCGAGCATGTTCCAATTCGTGACACCGAGAGCGAAATGCGTGAAACTTCAAAGAGACCTCTTGGAACGAAAACTAGCTCGTCGAATATGACACATCAACTATCCAAGTCGCATGGTAGTGATCTACCATTGCGTGAACTCTCTCGACCTACGACCGGAAACTCTGCTTTAAATTCACGAACTACTACTTCGGAACCACTTCCGGATAGAGCATCTTCAACACGTGGCGCCGAATCGGATAGTCATAAACCTCAAAATGCGCATTTGCAAGAAGCCATCGCGCTTACTTAGCCTACAGCAACTATAAATCATGGTCTTTTCGACTGCGTACACATTATCGTTATCCACCGATTTCTTATGTTCTTTTACACTTCGATATTTAGTTCTAGCATAGATAGCTTTAGGAGCACGGGAGGGTTTCATAAAGAAAAAACACCCTTGGAGGGGCCAAAGCATGTTTCGGAGCATAGGCGTTTTCTTGGATAGGAGTTTAAATTAAACCTAGCGTTTTTAAGTTTTAAGCAGGTTGGGCAATTCATGGGTTTGAAATTGGGGTTGGAGGTTCTTTCTGGATGCATTGGGAAGGGTAGGGATAAAACTCTTGTTGATGCATTTTGGGGGGGTTTCGGTTGGATTGGATTGGGCTGGGCTCGGTTGGGGCGACGGGACTTTGTACACATAGTCTGGAAAAATGAAATTAAAGAGACTTCATGTCTCGTTTGAATTGATCTGCAGCTGATAGCTTTTGATGAGTGTGTTTGTTTGATTGGGCCTTCTTGGAATTGTTTTGCCTAGAAGGAAATAGAATTTATGCGGATGGGTGGGCAAGAGTGCACGGAGAGAGGGGTTTTTTTTTGGTTTTGGTTTTGGTTGTACAGCGCTCCCCGCGCGGTATACAGAGCCAAGGCGAGAACGAATGACAGCCAAGAGAATTAGTATCAGGGGAAATTAAAGATGATGGCAAAAGACGGGGCCAAGGACTTGGGACCAAGGCTATGAGATGTGCAACATTATCATTTGATTTGTTACTAGTAGTAGATGCATTATGGGGCTACATACAACATGCAGCGAGCGAATCATGAACGTTAGGTATCTGTAAGTAAGGGTTTAGTAAAAAGTATAATTATAGCACAGGGAAAACGGGTAGTTAAAATTCTTTTGCATGTTATATGGACTTTT
>JWJA01004822.1:0-13592 GCA_000812885.1 Lanzia echinophila
AAACCGAAACCCTCTGCAGGATTTCACTGTTCTCGTCCAGTCATCATGTGGAAGTCCACTTGCGGCGGAGCCATCTCATGATTTTTGTTGCATGCCAGCAGATCATTAGTGGTCTGGCATATGTTACATCAGACGGCATCTCGGTTTTTTGGTGTGACTCATGACATTATGCTCGTTCCTGAGAGACTTGAATTGCCCATATTCACTGAGACTTTGGAAGTGCTTCATGGATTAGTATGCCCACTGGTTATTGGGGTTAATACCTGACTCGCTGACCGGATTGAAGTTCAGTAGGTTTAATGAATTTCTGGAATATTATTACCTTCATATTCAATATCGGGTCTTGCTTGCCATTCACTAACGTACAGTATCGCGAGCGGGTATCTGAATACGGGCGGATAGTGGAAGGAAATACTATCTTATCCGGCGAGTGGTTGCACCCCATGGAAATGATGTGTTGTATTCATGTATTCCTATGAATGCTGAGGATAAATCGACCATATGATAGTCAACCCCTAAAACGACAAGTACCATACACCTCAATCCATTTAACTCGGTACGATCGCTCTCCAGCGAATGGTGGTATATGATGTCGCATTTCCAATTTATCAATCTCAAGCCAATCCTTAGAAAGAACTCTATGCTTTACCATCACAGCGTTGCACTCGCAAAGCTCAGCCAAGAGTTTGGTGCCGAATTCCGTTATCTTACGTGCCTCAGCCATTGAATCTCTATGCAGATCACTACGCCGCAAGAACGCAGCATGCAATAGATAAGATGAGATGTTTGCTGCATCATCTGCACGTGAGAGGCATGGGATAAGGTACTGAGGTGCATAAAGTATTGAATAGATCGAGGCATCGGGTGATGTGCTGACATC
Organism: Lanzia echinophila; assembly: GCA_000812885.1. NCBI lineage: Eukaryota > Fungi > Ascomycota > Leotiomycetes > Helotiales > Rutstroemiaceae > Lanzia > Lanzia echinophila. The sequence continues at coordinate 881 of JWJA01004822.1, forward strand.
AAGGCAGATGTTGAGAATGTCTATTCTGGGTTTCTGCGTTGTAGTTGGGAGTTAGATGTAGAGATTATCTTCAAGACCTTTTTGGAGGTAACGAGTTTGGTGTTGTCTACTGGGCACTCTTCCGCTGTATAATATTTATCTCTTGCTTGCAAATGTTATGTCCGGACGAGAAGCCAATGTTGTAGAAACAGCTGTTTCATTCACAAATCTCTTGAGGCTATACGGAGCACCAGAAAATGTCGTAAGACCTGCATTCAGCATGACTGAAATGTGTGGTGGTTCGATGTGCAGCAAAGACTGTCCTCGTCTAGACGTGAAACTCAATCATGGGTTTACAGCTGTGGGGCACAATATCGAGGTCATGGAGATGCGAATTCACAGAGCAGCGGATTTTGAAAGCCGAACAAATCCCACTGAGGAGTTGATTCTCAAAGCATTTCAAGAGGCCTTCAATGTGCATGAAAACGAAATGGGCATCAAAACAATGGCATAGATTCCACTAGCCTGATTCGATCCCAACAGAAGAGTCAGACGGACTTGAACATTAACATCATGATCCTTACCGTCATGGCTCATTAAGCGCGCCTGCACGAGGCTTTGAAATTGAAGAATCCATAGTTCCGGCAGATCGTATATGAGAATCCAGGCCGGATAGCTTGCAACTGAATCATTTGCAGATATAGCATACTCATTTCCGAGTTCGGCCGTCGATTATGAGCCTTCGGGAATAACTTCACTATATCTACCCAATGATATGTTTATAGCGATTCCATTGGCGACAGTGACAAAGAGTATGGACGCAAATCATTTGGGTAGATGGAGGGAGTTTTGTGAGGAAGAGCCAAGGTTTTATGAGGGTGATGGCGCTCATTTTTGGATGATTGGAAAAGAGCAAATATCTAATTTTCAACAGAGGTTGAAGACTGCATTGGTAGCGAGGGGTATTTCAATTCTGGAGATAGACTATACGACCTTAAGTGCGAGAAGATAGATAGATTATGATTTCTTAACCAGAAGAGTATTCTTCGCGGGAACGATGCAATTGCAACAAATCGGCTGTAGAACTTTATAAGTAAATTGCCGCATGAGGTTTTCGAATATTGCGGGAGACGACTGTCAGAACATACAAGTGCAAGATTTTTCATTCGATCAATCGTAATTACTTTTGCTGCGGCATTATAAATAAGTAAATGAAGTCTGTGAATTGAGATAGATGATCGTTTACAAAATCCCCAAGAACCGAATCTGGTATGGGCTTTTCCCGGCTTTCCCGGGTCTTCTCCTATTTGACCCGAATTTGAAAGGCGGCCCCCATGAAACTTTCCAGAAGCTCTTGTACATTGCCTCGGAAGAAGATTTCTAGGAACTTTGGAAGATGAAAAGTGTTTCGTGACGCTTATTATGATCCCCGCTCTTCCGATTCGGTGGAACTGTAGTCACAATTAACTGCGAAGGATTTTGAGCTTCAGCCTTCTGCAAGTGCTACCCTGTCTCACTTAGGTCCTGCCCCTGCTACGCGACTGCTGACAGGGGCTCTTGGATATGTCAAGATGCTAGCGTAACCTAAAATAAGCTGATTTCAGAATCAGATTCAATACCGATGCGCCCCAAAGCTATGGGTATGATAAGCACAAGCATGTTGGACCAAAGGCATATCATAATTTCTTGATAGATATAGATATTTCGCTGTGGTATCTAGCTCGCTTGCTTGCATTGCGATTGCCACCAACCATCCATTCATTTCATCTCATCCAAGGCAAATACTTGGAAGAGTCTCCACCTCCATACAGCGACAAAGAACCCTTCCTCCTATGTTATGATACAGGCACAAGACACCATCAACATCTCCGTCACCACCCCAAACCTGAAGCAAAAGAAGTAACTCAACCAAAACGACAGTTACATCGCCATCCTAGCCAATTCAGATCAATCATCGCTTTTACCAATTCATGCAACCCAACTACTTGTACAATTCCTGAGAAGGAGAAAAAAGGAAACTCGTGGCAAAGGAAGCTCGATAAAGCGTGAATCATGATGCTGGCTTCTTCTCGGACGTGTGATCGTTGCCATTGCGGTTGTTGTGGTGGTTGTTGGCTTTCTCCTTTCGAGCTTCGTCAATGGCTGTTCGCTGTTGGATACTCGAGTCGTGAGACTTCCAGTCTACCTTCGTCTCGGGTGGGAATGAAAGCACACGCTTCAAAGCCTCCCTATTCAGAATTAATAAAGATGTCATATAATTATAAGATAGCCCAAACACATACCTAATTTTGAGTACCCGACCACCATCATTGCGGGTCCAAATACTTAAAATATCTTCACCGTTGCGCACACTAAGCACAACTCCGCAGACCTCTTCGCTTGCCTCGAACTCATCTCCAGCGATGGCGAAGATCAATTCCTCCCAATACCGATCTGCAACTCCCTTCTTGAGTCGCACGATCCATTTGCCACCCTTTTTGTTCTCCTCGTCCTCCCAAACCGGTCGAATTCCCTTCTTGAACATGTGGTAATCGGAAACGAGTGGCAGACTTGACGGACGCTTCATATGATCAAAGATTTGAAAAAGATCCTCTGCCGAGGTAAAGCCTGCCATTTGATGCAGTGTCTTTTCATAGTCCACAAATCCATTCGCCTTAGAGATTGGGGGACGATACCAAAAGACCCAACCGTGTCTGAATGTATGTGATGGAGGCGGGGTAACCGATTTGGAATCTCCAAGCGATATTTTCGAAGTCTTAGACGATAGGTCCTTAAACTGTTTTTCGGCGGCTGGTGTTTTTGTCGCTCCTCCAACCACACTTCCAAAGTCAAGTGCGCCTCCAGCTACTTTTGATGGTTTCGAACTTCCAAAGGATGCGAATGCGCCCATACCTAATCCAAATGCACCTGATGCGCCAGTTGTGGGGGATGCAAGGGCCGATGGGGACATTGCATTGAAGGGATTTTTCGTGCCATGCGATGATGTATCTGCATGTTTTCTACCTAAACCAAATCCCCTCGTCGAATCCGTACCATTGAAGGGAGATCCATTCGTAGTTGGATTCCCTGTGGCTAGCGAAAGTTTGCTCGAACTTGTTGTACTAAGAAGTCAATATGCGCTCCAAAAAAAAAGAGGTGTTGCAAAGATGAGGGGTGAAAAACTCACTTCGAACGGCGAGTCCACAGGTTATCCATTACGAAAGGATGAAAGTGTATTTCTAATTACTAGAGCTTTAGCAATAAGCTCTTCAGAGTGAGAATGCGGTAGTGGCCTTTGTGTTGAAAACGATGTATCTAATTTTGAAAGTGTGCCTTTTGAGATAATGTTTTGGTGATAGAGTTGTGGAATGATTTTTCGTTGAGTATTTATTTTAATTTGTTTTTCCAAAGAAGAAAGATGGATATTGAGTTGAGTTTATTGATTTAGAAATTGTTGGTAGTTTTATGAATGTGTTTTATAAGAGTGTTTATAAGAGTGTAAATGTATGTATGAATGTGGTTTTTTATTTATGAGTTGGGTTTTTGGGTTTGGATTCTATGTTATCGGTTCTGGTTTCTTTCAATAATTTTGAATGCAGGCGTTAAAATGGTAAAGAAAGTTGCTATCTGCGGAAAGTACCTGTTATTAGTTACCGCACCAGTCCATTTCTGCCACTTCTGCCACTTCTGCCACTCACTTGCCATTATTCTTAGAGCAGCGCGGGGCCTAAGGTTAATTTTTTAGCGAATGACGCTAGTTTAAGAAGAATCTATATCTTTTGGAAAAACTTTTTCTTTTTTCTCTTTTCCCTTTTTTTTTTCTTCTTCTTTAACAAATACGACCACCAACTCAAATCATCGACAGTTTGATATTACTATTCTACTCAACTGCCGATTCCGATGAGTGGTCCAGAATATATTTAAACCACTTCAAAACCATCGTCACGAGGGCCCCTCGTGCGGCTTCCATGACACGATGATGACCTAAAGATGGGAACATACTTTTACTCAAAGTACAACAACTATTGTCCAATTATCTATATTATTATTGAGAAATATTGAGAAATACATATCTCACACTACTTCCTATAGTATCGGCAATGTGCCATCCATCATATAAATGAATTCTGGGTAAGCACGCTCACTCTATCTGGGCAATTAATTGGCACCATCTTGATGAAAATTACTACTCTGGTAATACGATTCAACCGTCATGTTTGATAACATGTTTCTGGTTGAAGTTGAGATACAATCTTGGCAATTTCTTCTGATTGTTTATCTAACACATCTGCGGAACCTGGGTTTTTGTGTAGAAATAGGTGCTGACTTGAGTATGTCAAGCATATGATAAAATATAGTAATACAACATGTTCAATTCTTGCAAAAATGATTTGGGGCGTTTCAGATCCCTTTCTCACCATTACATGCTTCAACAATGTGAATATTGGTGAAAGCTTGAATATTGTTTATCCCACTTTCTGGATTACTAGGTATTTACTTGCTCTTCCGTATTCATGCTCGCATCAAATGTGACCTATGAATGATCGATCTGCCTTTATCGAATGGTCTATCTATATCTTGGTATCATCAATTTTATTCTCATCGCATTCCAGCTGCCGCTTCTCTTCGAAAACGTAACCAAGCTCTTTCAATGTCTTGGCCTTTTCTCCATCTTCATGGAAACTTCTTCTCATCTCTGAATATATACTTCTCACCCACCGGCTCTCATCATTCCAATACGCAGGCTCCTTGCTGAATCCATCTACAGCACTCTTCACCCAATCATGTAGCCCATTCAAATAATCAGCATCTTTTGGATAACCAAAAACATGAAAAGATGTCCCATCGCCGTATTTCTCTACCCTTTGGCGCTCCCATGATTCCATATCCTCCGTGCTAGGCAATTTTAATTTGTTCGACCAGACTTTAGAGATTGCCGCACACTGTACTTCGGATATCGGGAATGGAATAACCTTTTGAGCCAATGCTGTGAACACAAGCGTTGGATGTTGAATGTCAAATATTTGTTGATATAGACCTCTGGCACGTCTCCCGTCGGTAACAATAGGAGAATCTAGAGATTCTAAGAACGGATAAGAGTAGAAGTATCCAGTGCAGTATACGATAGCATCAACATCTTTCTCGATTCGCCCGTCTTCGAACTTTACACCCCTAACATTGACCAGATATTCGGAGATCGCAGGGACTTCTTCTTTTTCCAAACCAGGGTCAATTTCTGATGAATGTCGCACAGAATTCAGAAGAGGTCTCGCACAAACCTTGCTGATTTGTGTCCCAATGTCTGAGCCCGACGCGCCGTTCCCGACCACGATCACTTTCTTGTTTGCAAATGAATCTGGAGAACGGAATATTTTGGAGTGGGTTATTATGGATGGAAACTCCGTGCTGAACTCCTTAATTCCCGGAACGTCAGGGATGAAAGGAACAGAGTAATGGCCATTTGCAACAACAATAGCGTCATATGTATCTGTCTTCTCCTCATTCGTGATAACAGATTTGGAGGTGACATGCCACCTAGCAGTACCATTATTCTCCTCGAGACTGATATCCTGAACTTGTGTAGAGAAAGAAATAAGATGTCTGATATCTTGAGAGTATCGTATGAGATATTCTTGAACATCCTCGCGGGTAGGAAAAAGTAGGGAGTTGGAATCAAATGGTTGGTCCGAGAATTGCATCAGTCCCTTTGGTATATTGGTATATAGATGATCATACATAGGATTAGAGAAGATTGGACTTCCGCCATCCTTTGGCCATATCGGACAGTCTGGGGTCACATGCGGAGTTGTTGATGGAACCGTTACACCATCACTGATATTGGGAGTATAATTCCAAACACCCCCAACTTCAGTTTGCTGCTCAAAAATGTCGACCTTATCAAAGTGATTCTCAGCTAAAAGAAACTTGGCTGCGCAAATCCCAGATGGACCGCTACCAACAATGGCGATCCTTTTGATGCTAAAGGGAGCTCTATGAATGGAGCCCATTTCAAAAGCAGATTGTCGAGCTAATAGAGTACTCAAGCCAACAGAGACACACTCTTATTAGATTGGAAGAAAGGTTATCATGTCAATGTACTCGAGTAGATTATTGTAATGCATTGAACAACAAACCACTTATCACACCATGGAATGGAAATAAAGATTCCCTGGCTGTGATAGATTTACGATACTTAATTACTTAAGCTGAACCTTCCTTCCCGTATGTCCCTAGTACATCTAGATAAAATAAATTCGGAGTACTCTATCATTTGACACAAATTAATAAATCTAGAATTCTAATATGGGTGGGGTGGATCTTGCCGCTTTCACAGCTTAAAATCGGCATTCATACTTTCCGATGACGCCAATTCTACTGTATCAATTTAATCCACTGTATTGAAGCTTTGTTTAACACCAAGAATTTACAACGCGTTTCTACCACAGTGCTTCTCAGCCTTGTTATGTATAAACCATAACTGTTGACACCGTGCTACTACTTGATGATAGATATCTCACGAAAGGATATGGTTAACTCTGTGGATCTGTCCTTGAAGAAGTGATTTTGCATTTCACAATGGCAGAGACAACTCCGCCAGCTTCAGAGGAAATCTCAACCTCCAAATCAATTCTAGCATCTACGATACATATACCAATTGCACAATTAACTCCGCTGCTCACTACTCCAGCTTCGAGGTCTTTGAAAGCTATAGTAACTTTGACGTGGCCTTACAGCTCTGCGACAGGTTCCGTCGCATTTTTACTTGCAGAACCAGATTTCCGTCTACGCCGAACTCGTGGCCAGGTGCGCGCACAATTTTCGGGCCCGAGCGCGGCTGTAGTCGCAAAATCTGGAATTGCCAGTGGAGATGAGGTGATCTTGTGTTTGGATGGTGTTGAGTGGATTGAAGGTGAAGCTGTGGCTGCAAATGCGACACCCGGAAGAAGCGTGGAATTTGAGTTGAAATTTACTGAAAGGCTTTTACTCCAGGTAAATGTTAATTCGAATTTGAGGTAATTTTACTGATCTTGTGCTCGCAGTTTCGCCCAGAAGAATCGCAGGACGTCAAATTCATTAATATTGATCATCCCGCCCCAGAGCCAGTCCCGTCAACCGTATCAATTCCACAGGCAATCACAGCGACGGAGCTACCAATCCCCACAATCCCGACTACACCTTCGCCATTTACCAGTATCAGTAGAGTTTCAACTGATGAATTCTCATCTCCAGCTTTTATAAAACGTGCGCGAACATCATACGGGTCGATGTTCGATTACGATCTATTTGAACAGGAAGACGGCTCAGTTCGTGGTAAAGGCAGGAAGAGGACTAGACTTAGTACAACATGGAGGCTTACAAGCAAATCACCCAGTCCCAGTCCCAGTCTCAGTCCTGAAATTGAAGAGCGCGAAGCAATAACTTTGGAAAATGTCGCATCAGAGCCCGCAACTCGGCCTACCACAGCGGACGAAGCGGTGCAGACTATTGAGGTGGAAACAGGCTTAGGAATGCCAATACAAGGAACGATGCAACAAGGCAACAGCAATATTGTTACTGAAAATGTTCGAATCAACGGTGATGTACAACTCACGCCCAGTGAGCCACAGGCACAGCCGCAAATTGTGAGATCCAGGTCACCAGAGCAGGAATCAATGCCACCACCCCAGCAGCAATCAGACACTGCCATGTCAGAGCCTATGTTGGTATTTGAAACCGATGAGAATCCACAGCTTGACACAGTAGGCAAATTGCCATCTTCACCAGAGTTACGTCCTCAACCATCCGACGGCCTACCTCTTGTCTCGCCTCTGGTCACTAGCCGGTTCGAACCAACCCAACACAATGTCCAGAACGCAATAACCATTGAGCATCAAGATTGGCATAACCAATTTGCCGCCCCGACGGAAGATGTCACACAAAACCGTGTACCAGAAGTTGATTTGTATACTGCTAGCCCGCGCCGCACAGACACATCCGACCTTGATAATTTCAAAGATCCGGCGCCTTCGACCGAAAGCGCACCGGTACTTCAACAAGCTTATTCATCTCCTGCTATTGGATCACCAAATAATTTCTTCGTTCAGGAGGCTTCCCAACCGCAATCTGGCGACACTGTTCCGATTTTTGATGCCACTGAAGTTCAGACGATACAATCCCATCCTCCAGAAGCTTCTCTCAACAGTTCACCCTATCCAACCCCATTCGAGATGGATATTGCAGAGGAACACGAATACCCTGACCCCGAAACAGTGCAAACTCCATTGGTCGGCTGGCAAGCTCGCAATACCGTTGCCTACCCTGAACTCCCGGATGTCTATTCACACTCGGCAAGTCATAGTCCATATCCCTTACTTTCACGCGTGTCCCGTTCACAGAGCGCCCAGACACAGGTAGTAGATCTGACTGAGAGTGATCGTGACGCGGATGAAGATGCAGAAGGTTTCTCTGAAGAGGACTTCGGAGACAATGAACAACAGTACTTGCCAAACCAACGTTCTCAAGCAGATGTGGATGAAGACGCCGCATACCTGGGCGATGAAGATAATGAAGATTATGTACACGACAACGGCTATGCTAATAGCAGAGATCATTCGAAGCTTCCACAAGAATATCAACAGGATGGTTCCGATACGTATGATTCTGATGGGAATGGATATGATAACGGTTATGATAGCGAGGGTGAATTTGATGACGAGGAGGAAGATGAAGATGAGGGGAGGGACTATTCCGAAGATACGGACGAGAATATGGACCAAGGCATGGAAAAACAAGCAGCCCCGCCAGAAGTAATTGACCTTCTCAGCTCGGACGAAGAAGACGCTGGAGATGACCAGTCAGAGCCACCCCTGCACAATGCCAACGCGCATGAGCTACAACTCGAAAATCGCGAGCAAAGTTCAGAGGGTGAGGAGGAAGGGGAGGATAGCGAAGACTCGAGCGGAGAAGAGAGCGACTTAGAGGAGGCAGAAAGCGGCCCGGTCTATGCGCCTAACTCTCAGGAAATCGTTGAAGAATCATCTTCCGAGTCGAATTACGATACTGATGAAGAGATGTCAGTGATACAGCAGGACAACCTTGAGACTAATTTGCCGATTCATATGGACGCACCCGCAAACTTGGATTACCCACTGGAGACACAACATTTCTCTTCCAAAGAAGATATTGCCACAGAGCGGAGAGATACCGAGATTAATCGCGAGTCTATGGAGCTTGACAGTTCTAGAGTTGGCTCAAACGCCACCCCTCCTTTGCGGGAAACCGAGGCCGACACGGATAACCTTGATGGGCTTATGGAGAAGCTAGAGTCATCTGAAACTGAAGGTCAAGTCGCACCAGCTCAATCAAGTTTTCAGCCTATGGAAGTGGACACTTCTCGCGAGGAACCTGAGACCAAGACAACCCAATTGAGTCTTCAGCATACAGAAAGCGTAGATACTCATCACCAGGAAATTGAGATTGAGGATACCGCAACTTCTTTACAGGCTTCCCCACAGCGCGAGTCACATCAATCTGTAAACGAGGATAATTCGCCCATGGAAGCGGAAGATGCTTCTAAGGGGGCTGGGTGCGAGCGTCCAGCAGCTAGCGCACGGGTTTCCGAACAGCCCGAATCAACTGAAATCATAAACGAGGATGATTCGCCACCTCCTGAACAGGTGGCCTCACCGGCGAAAGATACTGGCAATAAATCACAGCAAGATCAATTGCATGCTGAAGCAAATGCAGCACCTGTTGACAAAATACCTCAAAGTCCGCCCAAGGTTAGCCGAGCCACTCTCTCGGGATGGAATCAATCCCCTGGGAAGAAAAGAGAACTATTTAAAAGGGTTTTCAGCCTCGATGGTGCAAACGACGAAGAGGAAGAATCTGAAGCGGACGTATCTTACCCTACACTCCCAGTGGATGATGCAGCAAATGAAGAATTTGTTGATTCGTCACGAGAAAGCTCGCACTCTCAAGATAGCATTGAGTATATTGGTAGAACAACTAAGCTTGGTAACGGTCAGCTTGTGACTCCAGATGACACGCAAAAGACTGCTCTCTCGCAAATATCTTACATGTCTGTTTCAGATCAATTACAAGAGCAACTTCAAGAGGAAATGGCAGACATAGCTGAATATTCACCAACACAAAGTTCTAAGAGTTTTGAAATGTACCAGAAGGAGATTGGGGAGAGGTCCCAAGAAACTGAAAACCTAGACCCTGGGTCGGAATCAATGGATTCGGAGGATCATCATTTCGCGGACGCCGAAGCTGGTGTATCTGACTTTGACATGGCTGAGGTTGACGTGCTTGAGGTCAATGAGACGGAAACGGAAATAGTCGAAGAAGTGGTGGAGTTTGAAGAAGAGTTAATTGAGCCAGCCGTCACTGAGAGTGAAAGTATTGATACGAAGCACCATGAAACCGAGGGCCTCCTAGATATGAGGGATAGTGGACTTGCTGCCATCCACGATCTCAGTTATGACACAACTTTGATTCAAGTTGAAGAGGATATTGTTGAAGAGACTAGGACAACCATAGAGCAACAAGTGGAAATTGAAGAGACTAGAACAACCATAGAGCAACAAGTGGAAATTGATGAGCCTGAGGCTACTATAGAGGAGCACATCGAACAAGAGCCGTCAAGTAGTCAGATGGACTTGGAAGACCATCAAACACGGCATGCCAAAGACACCAAGGTGGGAAGGAAGGAAACCTCGAGTCAAAGCCCTCGACAAACCCGATCTCGGAAATCTGAACCAGTTGTAGAAATTATTCCTCCGAAAACGCCTATCAAATCTTCCAAGAAGAATGAAGCATTAGTCGGACGCAGTATTGCTCGCTCTACAAGGTCGCCGTCTATTGTTCTGGATGGGCAGGAAACTCCACAAGGTCACGACGCCAGTGCCGAATTGGCACTCGAGTCATTTGAATCACCCATAAAAGCAGGTCACCATCTTCGAGGAGCACCAATCACTGATCCGAAAGTACGCCTAAATCGATATCTCCGAACGGATTTGAGCGAATATGTTACACTCAAAATACTTCGAATGAAGATGGGGAAGTCAAATCTAGATGTCTTGGCTATTGCCACAAGCGTCCCCAAGGATCCTCAGCGAGCGAAAGGTGGACCCCGAAATTATCTTAGTACTTTCACAATTACGGACCAAACCATTGCACCTACGGGTGTAGTAGAAGTGCAGATCTTCCGCCCATATAAGGATGCTCTTCCAACACCTGCAATTGGAGATGGCATTCTACTTCGAAACTTCAGTGTCTTGGCAGCTAAGGGAAAGGGATTTGTCTTGAGATCGGAAGATGCAAGCAGCTGGGCGGTATTTAAGGACGAGGGGACGGAAATTGAGGTTAAGGGGCCGCCTGTAGAATATGGGCATGCGGAGAAGAAACATGTGAAGGATTTGAGGGAGTGGTTTCATGGTCTAGATGCGGAGGCGAAGGCAAAAATTGAGAGGGCTAATGCTTCAACTGAGGCAAAATCCCCAGATAAGGGAAGAACTCCAGAGAAGGCCAAGAAGTGAAAGTTTACGTTTGGCGTTCCCGGAATATCGGCGTTGAAAAACATGGCGATATGGTTTATAAGATTTCTCGAGGGTGGGCGTGTACAGGTACATGTACAATGGCTGATTATATGTTTTTGATGGCGTTCTGGTGGTGGATCTGCTACAACTTACATGCAGATATTACGCAAATCAAGGTCAAAGAAGAAGACGAATGTGAGAGAACAATCATCACCTAAAATTAATATCAGAAGAGCTAAATACGAAACATCATATTCATTGCAGAGGATTGGAATGTAAAGCAATCAAATATAATACATTCACTCCTCATTCACCGGTGACCGGTGTTGATCCGAATGGTTAGTGAGGTCTGGAGAAAATTTCACAGCTCAAATAACAGTAATATGGTGGGCCAAGTTGGCCGCCCCATCACCTAACTGCATTCAAAGCACAGACGCTTCTTCTATTTGGTACTACAATATATAAATTCTAAGAAAATTTAGAATTGCTCTCGAAGTTGTCGAGTAATGTAAATAAGACTGACTGGGTAAATTGTTGAAGTCAGTCAATCCTTAAGGTCTTGTTAGATCAAATCGTAATCATTTGAATCTTTGATTAGAGGTTCTCTTTTTTGATTAATTCGTTGTTGTTTAACTTTAGAAGTCGCTTAGTGATTGTGTGTTTTAAAAGTTATGGGGGCTGGGTAGTGGATTGAAAGATCTTGTGTGAGAAGGAGGATTATTGGTTGGAGAATCTGGCTGGCTGGCTGACAGTATAGTTATTGGTCTATATTCTGTTTGTGGTATAGTCTGTACCTTATTCTCCTTTGACTGACTTGTCTTCGAGTCGGGAAAATGTACACCTGCTATATATGGCCTTGGTTCGATTGTTGCAGACATATTTTTTTATGATTCGTGACTCTTTCTGCTCGCTGTCCTTAATCTGTGTGAGTTGTTGTCATGATACTAGGCCGTTGGATGGGCTGTTTTTTGCTGCATAATGCTTTCCTTTTCGCTCTTTCTTGTGTTGTATGCCGGCAGGTGCTTTTGGGATTGTTTGTTCTTGGCACGGTGGCTGTAAGTACATTGTTACTTTGTAGTGCAGAGGCAGTGATTATGCATGCGGTGGAATCGAGTTAGTGCATTTTCTGCGGGGTAAAATGGTTGATGGTGATGTTGTGCTCGAGAATAACTGCGATATTGGATAGAGGAAGTTAAGACTATCATCTCATCTCACAGGGCTTTTCCTAGCTG
>JWJA01004823.1:0-17728 GCA_000812885.1 Lanzia echinophila
TCTTGTCGAATTTCTTGTAGCTTTTAATCATTGTGCTAATGCAAATTAGGGAAGATTCGATAATAAACATCACGGTTGTTTAGGGGGTATTAGACTCATGTAAGAAATTCTTGGCCCATAGTTCTTGAGGTTGTCTAATATTTGTTCAGTCTCCAAGGCAGTGCATGTCACTTTGATACATTCGAACCCAAGGTTCTCTCGTTACCGAATGGTTTCCATCAGAAGGTTGTCCAGGCCATGAAGCTGCCTTATTCATGGATTGAAACTTCGAGTGCAGTCGGCCCCTTCTACTGGTCATCTTTCGAACCCAACGACAATGATCCTTGCCTCCGTAGGTTATAATGTCTCTATTGGTTTCTGAAAATAACGCTGAAAGACCTCAAGAGATCATTTACCGGAAAAGCGATGTCAAGAAAAAGTCAAATCCTCGTAACTGGGAGCTTGTTCTATCGCACAACCTAAGAACCGGCATTACAAATGCTTTTTTCAAAGGCACGCCTCGCTCGGATGTCAATCGGTGTGTTGCCTGTCTTCGGCAATGCGTGGGTGAGATCGATCATCCCATGTTTTTACCTGCTTTGGTATTCTCCTACGACATTGATGCGAAGGAAGACAAACGACACAGAGACAATCGCGAGCGAGTTCGTATATTGGAGAAAGTTATTACTGAAGCATCCCATATATATGCTGGTGATGACTTTACCAAAAGGGATAATGTGAATTTGGCGAAGATTAATAGCGATTTAGTAGATTGCCATAAGGAGGTCTTGTGGAAGCGACCAGAAGGATATATGGCAATCGTTCAGTCAATGGAGAAAACGCTAGCCGAGGTTAAAAGTGTGTGCCCATCTGATAGAATGAAGAGATTGTCGGAAACCCATCCAATTATTGAACGACGACTCCGGCTCTTGATATCAAAACTGCAGGGGATTAGCACCCATCGGCAAGTCACCATCTCTAGGTTAAAGTTGATGGGTAGTGTGTTGCAAAATCTGGTTTCGTTGAGTATCTTCCGAAAGGAGCAACAGAGGAAAATCAAGAAGTTAAAGAGAAAGAACACTACGATGCTGGAACAAGCCAAAGATGACGAACGACGGGGAAAGGAGAGAGCGCAACGACAGTTGGAGTCGATGCTGGAGGCAAGGAAGCAAACTACCATGTCATTGCTCGGGGTGATCTTCTTGCCTGGAACATTCCTCGCAGTAAGTTATTAACCAGCCATACCCTTCATACCTGTATACTGACATGATCGAGGCAATATTCAGCACGACGTTCTTTAACTTTCAGACTGGGGATAATGCAGGCGTCGTCTCGAAGAAATTTTATATTTATTGGGCGATTACTATTCCCACTACGTTGTTCCTTTTCGTACTGTGGTATCTATGGCAAAAAAGAGTTAAACAAATACTGAAAAAGAGAGAGGAAACTGTTCAGGACGTCGAAACTCAAAGTAGGAAAAGGCGAGAAGAGATATTGAGTGATAACTCTACTCACGGATATTTGGATTAGGGTTGCCGATGGTGGTGTGCGTAGTAACCACCCCCCTTTTGTGTTAATGACGATTGCCTGCAAAACGTTCAGCCTCCTCATGCTATCCCATGTCTCTCCATTGTGCAGTTAATCCCGTATATTTCGATAATAGCTTTGTCTATAAAGTCCGAACTACAAAACATAACAATGGTCCCAGCTGGCTCCAGAGTCCAGATTTGTGTTCCGCGAGCCTTGACAAATCATCGGAATTATCCTCTTTATGATTTTATACCGCCACGGGTAAACCTTCATCCATCAGCTTGCAAAGACAATAACTCGAGTAGCAGAAACATTCTCAAGGTTGTTTTTGACTCGAAGTGCGGCGGAGAGTGGTAACTCCCGAAAACAGAAAGATCGATTGATATTGACATTCTGCAAATTCTATGCTGGAAGGAAACAACTACTCAGGTAGAATGTCCATGCAGGTTGGTCTATTTACTTTACCATGCGTGAAGCTTTCGAGATGCATGCCATGACAACTTCAGGGACTGAGCAATTATTTACTACTATATATTGAAATATCAAAACAAAAGCACAACTTTTACTTCCATATCAGCTAGGATGTTAGCCTAGCAAGACCCCATTTGACATATATTACTCAAAAAGCCAAGCAATACATCGAACTTCTCACTCATTCAAACGTGCTCCCGCCCAGTCTCTAAACCACCTATCCACGATACATTTATCTTCGATAGCTTCCTCTGAGACTTTCCAAATCAATAATCTTATCGACCGTTGTCTCTAAGGCATCCACGAAAACCTCCAGTTTATCCAATCTCGTTCCATAGTATTCATGCTCTACATTCGACGAGAGAATACGCCGAAGATGATCATATATAATATCATAATCATGTTGCTCGTGGTGTGAGTCGCCTGTCAATCTCAACGTTCGTATAGTCGCTTCACGGTAGATTTGTCTTTCTCGATAATTAGACGGCCAGCAAGCATGCGAACCCGGCTGGTGCTGGTATAAACTCTCGAATATCTCCCTAGCCTCTTCCTTATAATCTTCTGGGATATACCCACCCTGGAATAAAGCTGCATCTGCTGCTGCCTTTGCCTTGTGGGCGGCCGTATTCCCTTGGGCCCTCACGATCATATCAGTACGGCCCCGAGAGATTCCCAATGCGGTTTCTCGTGCCTGGCTGGGGAACCGAAGCCTGATATCAGCTCATATTTTGGCCAATGGCTCTAGTGCCTCGAGCTTATCTTCTAGGTCGTGTTCCCTCTGGTTGTAGATCTTGAGAGCATGTTCGTACAATTGTCTTTCCCAACCCAATGACCGCTGCGGTTCCTGCAGACGCATATCCTTCATTCTCAATTTCTCCTTATAAAAAGACACCGTATCCCTTTCTGTGCGAGGTTCCTTGTTCGTCGCGGTGTATGATCCCTGCCAAAAAACAGTGGTTTTTTCCAAAGAGGCAATCTTGTCCGTCAAGACTTAATTATTATCTTTTAGTGCTATGATCTCATTGATCTTCTCTGTTGATGCTTCAAGTGCTCTACGCCTTTCCTGACGGAGCCTCATAGTTCTCTCCTCAGAGTCGCGGCGATTTGGGTCAACCTTATCTTTCAGAGCATCTACCTCCTTCTGATGGCTTTGCTGAAGCTTGCCTAACCATTGTTTCCAGTCCCTTGTATGCTTGTTTTGGAGTTTGTCGATCTCTATGCATAATGAGGTTGCATGTGCTCTTGCAGATGTAAGATCTCGCTCTTCCAGTGCCTTCTCCAAATTCGCAAGCTGTTTTGAAAGTACTATATTTGTGATCGGTATGCCATGATCAAGGGCGAATTCGACTTCGTGAGGGGGTAGGTATCTCCCTAGGTGTGATGCGAGTTGCGTTTGGTTTTCAATGACCGAGCTTTTACAGACAGCTATAGAGGGTTGTTTGGTCGCTATATATCCCAACTCTCTCATCTACATATATGTTTGTGAGGTTTCGGGTCTTATGGCAAGGGTAGAAGTTGATTTAGGTCTTGAATTTGCGCCGCTATTCTTTCCTCTGAGACTCGCTGATATTTTCGAGGAAGCTTCGATTGTTACAGACGCTTGAATTTTCTTTTGCCTCGGTTTCGCTCTCTCCGCAAATCTGCCACTGTCCTCACCTGCCTCCGCAACTTTACTCCAACCAACAGACAAGCCTGTATCATCGCCCTCGCCCAGAGGTGCTTCACTTTCCGAACCATAGCCCCAGCAGCCAACATTTGAGCCCCAGCTGGCACGTATAGTTGCCTTGGATTTCCCTATGACCGTGGGACCTTGCACCAACCAGCATATTTCCACTGAAGTCGTTTCCGGCTTCTTCTTTTTCGGTGCCATGATGGTGAGATAAGAAACATTATTTTATTTGACATAGGAGCTGTTTGTATTCGTAGGGTATCGAATAATCGAGGGACCACAATCTTGTCAACGGTCCCAGATCTTCGCAAAGGTGATTGAAACACGACAAGGGAAAGGAGATTGGGGTTTCGTCTCAAAAGCTTCAAGTGCTCTTCTTTATGATGGGTTGAAATTGATCTGCAGAGGATAATATTGAGAATAGAGTACAGGGTATTGTCATTTAGGACTGTTGTGATTTTTCAAGGGTTGTTGACTTGAGTGTGGATGGATGGATTGGTTTGAGTTGATTTGGGACTCGCACCTTCGCCACCTCGCCTCCACTCTCACCGGGTATTTTTATCACACACTCTCAATTCGCTGAATATTGCTTTTATACTTTACTATCTCGTTTGTAATATAACTTTAACAGCTTATAATACATTGTATCGATCAACATCAGCTACCTTGCTATATGAGAAGAACCCCAACAAATCAGACCGAGCCACAAGATGTGCCATCTTCATGTGTTATCTTATGCTACTATATGCGATCCCAGCGGCCCACTGCCCACTCACTGTGTGCGGGAATACATTTTATAGTTTGACATCTACTGCCAACCATTACCACCACTATAAACATTACCCCAACCACTACTGCCCCAATCACCATTATTACCCCAAGCATCAGTATTATCAGGCGGTGTCATGTACCAACTTGAAGAGTCACCACGGCCACCGTTAGCAGGTGAATCTGTCTTGGCATCTGGAGACTGTGGACCTGCTACAGAATCGTTGGGAAATTCCACTTCATCATCCTGCACATACGATTAGCTCTATACACCATACAATATAGATTTTGTAACCTACCCATTCCACATAACCACGGTATCTCTTGGCACTGGCCAACTTCATGGTAATCTCTAGGTCGACCCGTAGCTCCCGCACCATGGCAATGACTTCCTTGTTATTATCGAACTTAGCCTTGTCGAACGCAACCTTGTCGGACCTAGCCCGATTTACCATATCGTTGCATTTAATGACTAGAGAATTGATGAGGTCCTTGACATGCGTACACGAAGGTATGGAATCAACTCCCTGCACAGTCTTAATACTTCCAAGCGCATCTAATACCTCCCGGAAGACAATAGGGTAGTTTGCTATCCAGTTATAAGAGGCTTGACGATATAGGGCATCAAAAGTCTTGCTATGTCCACATCCATCAGGATCATCAATAGACACTAATCCCAATTTGTGAAGAGCTGCGTCCGCCAGACAGTTTCCTCGGTGACATTGCTCGTTACCCTCTAAAATAACCCTGCGGTTCGACGTCCCTCGCGGCTCACCAGGGAATATGTGAGGTTTTGCGTGCTCAAGGAATCGCTTTCGTACAGCTACACCGACTTCAAAAAGAGGCTTCTTGAGATCTCGATCTTCCTCTAGTTGTTTAACTTTCTCCTTAAGCTGTTTAACTTCCTCCTCAAGCCCTATTGCTTGATTCTCAAACTCGATTGCTGATAGTTCCATTCTATGATAGGATACAAGTGCATCATGCTTGGCTTCACCCTCGTCATGGTACACGTCCCAATACCACTGACAACGTGCTTGCATAAGAATATTATCTTTCCGAAGTGTGTTGATGACCGCGCATAGCCTTTTGCCTTCTTCTGAGAGTCTAGGATGGGCTAGGATTTCCAGTGGCACGTTATGACTTTGTTTCTTAACATTGTGCTCAACTTTGGCCAAGAAGCTGCCATGAGCCCCATTGTCGTCAAACTTCGATTTCTCGATGGCAAGATCTCTAAAATCCGCTATCATATCTGGTTGGTAGAGCCTGATCACCTTCAGCTCTTCGATATGCCTTGACTCTTTATTTTTTGACATTCTTAGTTCTTTTCGGCACTCTTCGAGATGGGTATTCGAATGTAAAAGTTCTTCTCGCACTTTGTCCAGATGTAAAAGTCTGGACTTCATTGAAGCTATCTCATCCTGGGAATGTACCATTTCTTTTCGTACTTTCTCCAGTTCCTTGTTCCTGTCCGTCTTTAAATTGCGGTTCTCAAACCTAATTCTTTCGCACTTTTGTTGGAGTTCTTCGACCGAGTTCGAATAGTTGGCTTTGCATTTTAAATAAGCGTCTTTTAGCGAACTGAGAGAGGTCTGGTAATCGTCATTAAGGCTCGTAATGGCCGCTTGATGTTCAGTGTCCATCGACTCTATTGTCTGCTGTAATTCTCTGGCGTGCTTCCTAGACTGGTCCACCAGTGCGAACATATACAATTGCTGTTGTTTGATATCAAAATCGGCTAGCTTCTGTATCACAGGCGCATATCTTGAAACCAAACCATCCATATATGCCTCGTATTTCTGTGGGTCACTGCCATTACCAATATCTCTCTCGAGATCTGAAGGGCTTGGAATACAAGAGTTGTCGTGGCGGGGCTTATGAGAAGTTGCCAGGATTGGTTCTGTGTCTTGAGAGTCGGTTAGGGTCGCCACGTCTTGACTGTCTGGATTTTGAGTACTGTTCTTCTTCTTCTTGGGTCTTCTGCGTTTCTTCTTGGCTTTTTCTTCTCCTTCTTCGTCAAGAGGCGCAGGGGCCGAAGCGGATACAGGAGCAATCTGCTCCGCGCTAAGCGCCTTTGGTGGACAGGCAGGCATGCTTATTCCCTCAAACTCTGCGTGAAATTGTGACACCGTCGATGAGATATCCTCCAATAGTCCAGTGCTTTCGGAAATCAACTTCTGAAGATCCCCCATCGCCTCAGCCTGTGCAGTCGATCCAGGTATACTTGATTCGATTTCTTCCTTAAGGTGTTGCGACATATTCGAAATAAGATCCTTCATTCGCCCTGTCTCCTGGGATATTGTGGCGACACAGAACTTTGCTCGATCTTCAATCGATTCTTCATTGTCTAAACCGCAATCAGAGATTTTCGATACTTCATTATCTAGATCATAACCAGAGATTTCGAGTCCTTCATTGTCTAAATCAGAACCAGAGATTTTTGGGTCTTCGGTACTTAGGTTTGAATCCTCAGATTCAGTCGTATTAAGCAGAGGAAGAGGTGATGAGCTGGAGATGGACTCATCGTCGACTACGACATCTGCGCCGGCAAGAATTTGTGGCGATGATTGATCTTCATCATTTGCGGTATAGTCATACTCGGTTTCTGCCTGGTTTGGATGTTCCTGCAGAGGGACCTTTGAGCTTTCGCCCAGAAGGTCCTCAGCCTGCTGGTATGTGATGTATTCGAGAGAATAATCCATGGGTGACGTAAATAAAACAAAACAAAAAGCCGTGTGAGAGTAAATGAAATGTAAAGTAAATTTTCAATCCTCAATTACGAAGTATAATGTGGTTGTTAAGTTGCAAGAAAAAAAGTTGTTTACGTTAACCTCGTGAATCCAAAATTCACCTTTTGTTTAATAATTAAAGTTATTGTTACTTACTTGAATGTTCAAGTCCCATTTGAACATTGAATTCCTTCAAAATAAAGGCCTCGTTTTTGGATAGTGAAAAGAGGGACAAACGGGTAGTATTACACAACAGAATTGAGAATCTGCCACCATCAATAATTGGGCACAGAATTATAAAGCCATCGCCACGAAATCGTATAGTTTTTTTTTTTTAAACTTAGGAGCAGTTCAACTTTTCTGAGGATTTTACGTACATGTAATTTCTGTAATGATTCTCTGTACTTCATCGGCAACATTGTTTGCGGGTACCATTCCAAACAGCCTATGCAATTCTCTTAAGAATTCACAACGTGTTCTTAACGGCAGAGACAATGGCACCATCACTGCCTTGATCCAAGTCATCCAGCTTCGCCATGTCATCCTTTGATAATTCAAAGTCGTATAGGTCCGCATTCTCAATAATCCTTGAAGGTGTCTCGCTTTTTGGAAGAGGCACCCAGTTCTTCTGCAAACTATAGCGGACCAGCACTTGAGCAACACTTTTATTGTGACTCTTGGCGATGGTAGTGAGCGTCGGATCATCACTCTTCCTGTTCCTTATGAGGGGACAATATGCTTCAACAACGATACCATTTTCTTGGCAGAATGAAACAAGCTCTCGTTGTTGAGAGAAAGGATGTAGCTAGAATAGTTAGTATCCATATCATACTCTTGATATCAGTGTCTGTAACATACCTCGATTTGATTGACATGAGGAGGGTAGGTTTTGACTCCAAAGGTCTTCAACTCTTCAATATGTCCAATTCCAAAGTTCGAAACACCAATGGCGCGTGTCTTTCCTTCTTCCAAAAGCCTTTCGAGTGCAAGATACATTTCCTTCCTTTGCGCAGATCCACTGTTGGGAGAATGAATCAAGAAGAGATCGACGTATCCATCTTTTCCATCAATCGCATGCACACTGTCTAAACACTGTTGATATGACTTTTCGATGGATCCAGCCGGTCTTAGAATCTTTGTCGTGATGAATACCTCGCTGCGCTTTACGCCCGATTCTCGAATCGCATCGCCAACTTCTTTCTCGTTTGCATAGTATCTGTATTCCCGACCTGTTAGTTCGTTTCTACTTCTAGTGGTATGCAGTAAATGGGTACTTACTGGGCAGTATCAATATGCCTGTAACCGGCCTTCAAAGCAGCTACACTTGCATTGAAGCACGCCTGGCCATGAGATTGATAAACACCGAACCCTAATTGAGGAATCTTGACTGAGGAATTCGGGAGAGACAGAACAGTATTGACGGTAAGTTTAGACGCCATATTGTCAGACTATCGATATCAAACAGTTGTGGTGTTGAATCTAGGGCGTTGTACAAAATGGTGGGGGGAAAGCAGTCATATTTTCTCCATTGTTCTTTCCCTCTCACTCTCCAGTCTCGATAAGTACCTGCTGTAACGATAACGATATTGCTCCACCACATCTACTTGAGATTACGTCATTAAAAGAAAGTAGGACCACCAGTCAGGTAGGAATGCCGGTATCAACAACAACATTGAATCACTGTTTTCAACAAGGGAAATAAATGTATGTGTGTTTAGAGAAGAGAAGAGTATTAGTCAGACAATTTTTTTTTAAAATTACCCCACCAAATCTGGTACCCAAGCAAAATATGAATCAGAGGCTCTTTTTTTGTGTGTGTAAGTCATCTCGCATTTTGACCAAGCAATTTCCCCAGAAGATTTAAGGTTAATATTAAAGGTTTTAATTATTTGGTGGCTTGCAAAACCTGAGCGTGGAAAAATTGGATGAGGGTTAAAAATAAATTAGATTGATTACTTTTATTTATAATTTAAATGAATTGATTGGTTCGCCTATTCATCATCCTGAAAGGGCCCTGCCGCCAAGAGCAGCCAGATCTCCATAAGGTGTGATATTTCTACTTTCGAGCCTCCTCATCCCACTTCTCACTTCTGTAAAGGATGCATTCCCGCTTCTAACTCCACGTGGTATATCCAAGCAATGCGACGCAGAGACCATACCCTGGATTTGCCTTGTGGCTTTCTGGGCATCCCTTTTTGGTCACAATATTGTTATTCGAACCTTGGCAACCCATAGAACTGGGACTTGGCAAAATGCTGTATAAATAGGTCACAATTTCCTTTTACCTTATTCGATACTGAACGTAGCATCATTTAGGCAGCGACCTTTTGTGATCTAAAGAATTATAGCCAAGGGACCGAAGAATGTCTCTAAAACAGCAATCGTATAAAAAAGAAGTATGATCAAAATCTTCAGCTATCGGAACCAATAACATCCCTGGTTAGATGACTTTCTTTTAGAATTCAAGATTAGAGTCTGGACTCTGCCCTCAAAGTACTTGGGATTAGAGCTTTGAAAATTGAGGGCGGGCATACCCTCCCGCCTCCATGGCGCTTGTCATCTTATTGATCACAAAATACCGTACCACAAGATGGATCCTTACATATAGATTTTCAAGACATAGTAGCACAGCTCAGCCTCCAGCCATCTGAGAGAATTGATGCCTTCAGTACCCTTGCTAATCAATGCTCGATCAAAAATTCAATCCCCATGTTGTTGGGCGGTTTTTTATTCTTTTCTGGGACGATGGCGGCGAAAACCGGGGAAAGGCTCTGAGGAGTACTATTAGGTGTCTTTCCTTATTTATGTGGGCATATCCCCCCAGAGTACGAAGGTGTGTTCTGACTTACGCTCTGGATATATCTGTACTGTGTCGGGCCATTTCTTCATTCATCTGCATAATTTATTCCTAATTGACAAGACACTTCCCAGTAAGGATATATCTAATGCACCTACCAACAATTACAAATGCTAATTGTTTTCTACAGGAACTTACATCATGTCGACAAGCGTGGACATTAACCATCATTATGATGGGAGCAAGCATTGGTGGAAGCAATACCGTTACAGAAACCCTACCTTGCAGGACACTGAGAAAGCTGGACCTCTTCCACCAGTTCCCACACATTTCCATCGAGATGTCTTGCATCGCCAGACATGGCGACCTCGAGACTTGCTCAGATACATATCGCCCACATATGGGAAGCCTTTCCATATGATTGTTCAAGCTGCCTATGGGCCCAATACCCTACCAGCCGGAGAATGGCGACGACGCCGAGTAGATGGAAACGCACCAACTTTACTCAAAGTCTCATCATGGGCTATCGGCAATGAAGTCGACTCATTTGAAAGCATTGCATTGATGATTGGACGTTCAATCGTTGTTCTCCCCGTCATCATTTTCATTGTCGCGTATCCTATCGGTGGTGCTGGTAGAAATACTGGAAAATACTTGTCTTTCCCAGGACGATGCTACGAGTATCCAAAGCATGTAATAAATCAATTAGATGCTGCTCCAGATGCTTCGGGTTATGTCAAAGGACAACGCGATGATGACTCAGATAAAATATACACCATCAGTGGCAAGCAAGATCGACTACTTCGACCTCGTGCTTTGGTCGTGTTTCGGGACGACAAATGGGAAGTGGTCGACGACGGCAGTTTCTCTGGGCCATATATATTTATCAGCTTTGCAGCTGCACAATATCAGAAGCCCGCCCCTACTCCCGAAAACCCCTCGAAAACAACACTGGATGTAGATGCCATTGACCAAAGAGCAAGGAAATTAACACAACACCTTGGAATGGAAGCTTACTGGGCAGATTTTCATGTAAGGAAGTACTTCGAGTATGACAATACTTCATCACTAACAATCTCATAGTGTAGAGCAGAGTTCCAGCCCGAAGCAACTGACGATGTCCACCGTTTCTGCGACGTTACACGCGGTGCACAGCAAGTCTGTGTGATGCTACCAGATTATTCCCCCCAAGCCTTGGTCTTCTTTGGCCAAAGGCTATGGTGCTTGCCTGAAATTCTACTCGCCCGAGATCACAAAGTGCGTCTTTGCACCCCAAATATACAGAAAAAAGATGGTGTCGACAACATAGAGATTGTAGACATAATGGAATTTACACATCGTTCGTGGGCCAGGAAGCTCACAGATGATAATCAAATTGTTGGTGATGGTAACGATGAGATCTTTCGACTATTAGCAGAACATTACACAGGATCACTAACTTTGAGTCGATTGGAACTGATTCAAGTCGGTCTTTCAGCGCTCAAATCTCGCAAATTCTTTGAATTTCAGAAAGGAGATATTGCTTACGCTCTGATGACACTACTTACAAAGCGACCCCGAATGGACCCTACAGATACCGAAGAACAAGCTCTGGCACGGCTATCTTTGGCAAATGATAGCGACCAGATCGTCGAACGCATGGCATGTATGGATGCTCTCCGTATACCAGGAAAGCCTGGTTGGTTCAACCTTAGCGACGATCTTGGCGCCAACATATGGGATATTGAACCTCTTTGTCAAGTCGCTGGGGTATGCCATGACAGCTCAATCATTCTAGACGGCGCACACGGGATTTCGATCCGATGGAAGGATATTCCGAGAATCTACTTCCTGAATAAAGAGTCGTGGAAGAAACTATGGGCGGGGTATTCGTTGAGAACTGGACCCGTGTGGCTATTGCTTGGTATTAGCTTGGTGGCGAGCGTAGGATCGACCAAGGCACTTGGAGTTTTCTTCTTAATCTTGTCATTTATTCTACTACTCACATCACCGTATTCAGTTCAGGTATTGTATGGTGGTAAAGTCTGTAAGTAATTAGCCGCCTTTCATGATGTGGTCTAGTACTAACAGAAGTATCTAGGGGGTGCAGCTCCATGGCTCATTGGCTTTGAAGGAACTCTACCGCTGGAAGAAATCGAACACCTCACATTCGGCAATTCTATTGGTCGCTTCACATATTCTCCTAGTAGCGGTCCATATTGTTCCCGTCGACCTACAGAGAGGATCGGAGCTGAGCCTCGAGTCAATATTTCCGATATGCCTCCTGGACACCGACTATTTACTTTGATTGATACTGTCAGCATACCCCCTTATTCTTAAAAAGCTCAGCAAGGCTAACAAGTAAACAGGGAACATTAACAGTAACAGTCTTCTCAGCTGAGCGCCCACCGTCTGTGGCGGTGCTTGCAGGCAAAGAGGGGGGGATGTTGCGAGCAATCCTTTGCTCATATGAGAGATCGACAAATGCTTTGGTAAAAGAATGTGTGTTGAGGATGGAGACCCCAATGTGGGATAATAGCGAAGTCATGGGATGGATAAAGCTTACTTGAGGCAATTCATCGTCAAGTTTTCATATGTATGAAAGAGGTGAGGACGGCGCAGCTTGAGTGTTTATGGGATAATAGGATCGGGCGGGGCGGATATAATGATACCGATGATGATACCTTTTGTAGCTTTTCCCTTCACTCATAGATTATCGGTAATTGATATTTTGAAAGTTTGACTTCTCTAACTGTGCATGAGACTGACTATTCGACCACCACAACAAATATGGCATACCGGTCTTAACTACCCTTCTCTCTGATATTTGTACTCGATTGCAAGACCACCATTTCAACATGTCGTATATACGGATTGGAGATGGAAATAGGACTGGAGCTGGCGCGTTTCGAGGAACTGTTCGAGAATTGAAAGCGTATTATGAAGCCGCAGACTTAACGAAGAATGTCGAACGACTTCAAGGGAACTTCTGGAGGAAGAGCAGGGAGATCTATAAATAATAGGACCACGAGGGAGCGATGATTAGCGCGGGCAAAAACTTGGCGGATGATTCCTTTCGCAACTTGCATTCTTCAAATTGGTGGGCAGAGTGTGGTGAGGTGTGTCAGCAAATGCTTACTTATGTGGTATCTGATGGTTGTTTTGCGATTCAATCATTGCATTAGCGAGCCGTGCCGATATTTTCGTTGCTTCGTTGACTTCTCTGACAAATTATGCCGCCTGTTGGAACTAAATTTAATTGTCTTCACTTGGTTTGAGAATGGTGCAAATATTGTGTTCTATTGAGGTAGGAGTTACTTTTGGTATGATTATCACAAGAACTGTTGTAAAACGAAGGCGCCAGAAAAGTGGTTGAATTGAGCTAAGTATCTACGAGTAAATTAGGAAGGAAGAGGATCCAGGAAAGGAACCTTCAGTACCTATCCTCTTCCATATGCGGCCGCCGGAGCCGCACACTAAACTTATTCGTGTACTTTCTTCAAATTCTTTATTCCTTCTTTTGTTTCGATCAAAATAATACAATAACTCACATCCCTCTCGATAGGAATTCATTGTTCATTCTCTGTGCCAATAATGTTCTACAAACAAAGCCATCATAAATTATGAACAATAACAATGACATTGTCAAAACATTCACGAGATAATGCTGCATATAAGGAGAACAATCTAGGAAGGAGTAATATTTAACACGACATCAGACCTGCTAATTTGAGACCAGAAACATTCTAACAAACCATCATCTCCAAGAAAATCAAATCTCAAACGACACGCTCTATACAAAAATCACCAGATCACTCGAAAGAACCAGCATTTTCAAAAAATGGCATCTTTTTTCACAACCTTGGTAGCCTTGGTTACAGCCCCGCAGGCGGAAGCTACCTTTACCAAGTTTCCGGAATTACCATCGGAAATCAGGCTCAAGATCTGGCGAATGGCAATCAACGAACCTCGTCAACTTCGAATTACCGACAACCAATCTATTCGAAAGATCCCTTCGCCCTCTACGTTGTTTGTGAATTTTGAGAGTAGACAAGAAACCTTGAAGATCTGTAGCCTTCTTCTAGACGGCTCAGATCTACAGGGTGGCAGTCACCTCACCTACTTCAATCCTGGAGTCGACACGGTATACTTTTTCCTCGGGCCTAACCAGCGAATACCGGATCCTTTCCGGTGGCCGAACGACCACCTCATCGGTGGACCCCCCGACCATATTCCTTCGGTGCCATCACAAGACGAGTGCGACTCAGTCAGAACTCTCGAGGTGGACGAGGAAATGGGAGACTGGAGATACCACGCCGTTAATTTTAAGAACCTGGACAAGATCATCCTCCGATACCCGTCAAACACCTTGTACTACTCAAGTGGCAACCCCGCCCGGGAAGCAACTGAATTCTACGAGATGAAATTGGAGAGAGGAAATTGCACTAAGGTTCCGGAGATCGAGTTCAAGCCAATACCCTCTCAAGCACCCGTATTACCCGTATATAACTTGGACGACCTCGTCGCGGCCGCCAGAAGCGCACGATAGTTCAAGTCCAAGCCCGGTAAGTCTGTTTCCGTTTTTCTTATTTTAGCATAATAATATCAATTCTTTTCCTTTTGCTAACTATTTTTCTACACATATCGTGCAAATCTCAAGTGACCAATACTGAGTAATTCTTTAACAAATGAACATCCAACAAGGGACTCTACTAATCGATAAATCAGTCGTTTATTGGCCGACCTTTGTACAATACTTTGAATAATAAATAGATAATCCGCATAAGTGCTATTATCCATGTGCTTTCCCTGTTTGAACATCTCTAGCATAGTTTACCCTACAAGTCTCTCCTCTAGGCGATACCATGAAGGCGATTGTGTATCCTATTCGAGAACTCGAATCATTTGAGCAAGCCTTGAAATTATACCATGTTGGGTAACAACCAGAGAACAAAACCTTTGTAGATGTAATATGATTTTACATTTTTTAATTCAAATCCATCTTGATAATAATGTTATTAATGTGAGATGTCTAAAGTTGTTTATTGCCCCACAGCTAACCTACCCCTGACCTGTAACCCCCGGCGATGCTACTATAACCTATGTTTACTTTCAACACAACCACAGTGTTACTTGTAAAAACAACCTGCTCTTTGTGTACAAACAGATATCCAAATACTGAAATCTACATAGATTGCCCCTTTGAGCAAATTACTACCAATTACTACCAATCAATACCAATTTGCTACCAACATTCTCGGCTGCTATCAACAATGGATCCTCAAGCATACTATCTACAAGAGAAGGTTATTGAGCTTGAGGCACGCTTGGCCGCACAAGCGCAAGATATCAAGGATTTGCAGACAGACTTGGAGGGCACGCAGGGCTATGCAAAATTTGCAAAAGAAGAGCGCGATGCTTTGAAAAAGAAGATTGAGAAGTTAGAGGAGGAAAAGAAGCAAAACGAACCTCTAGTGCGCACAGGCATTGCTATCCGGATGCGCTACCTCGAGCAAGCCAAGGGCCAAGCAGGCATGGCACCACAGGGTTTAAACCCCCTTCTTATCCAAAGAGGCAATGATTTTGCACACTGGGGCATGGGAGAGGTTGATACTGCTATATTCCTCAACGATAATCTGTCTGGCCAGCAGAAATCGCAGCTCAATGGCATTTATAAGCACCTCTACGAGGCCACTCCTGAGACGTACTCCGAGCTTCCACCAAAGTTCCGCCAGGCACTCGATTACAAAGCTACCATCGCATCCCTGGTCTCTCTCAATGATAATCTATCCTCATTAATGGATAGACAAGCTGCCGGTGATTGCATGGACATGATCCGCAAGAAGCACGAGGAATTAAGCGTGGAGGAGTTTGAGAAGGATGCAAATGTTACTCGCAGCCTGGAGAGACTCGCCAATTTTGCAGATGACATCGTACAGAAGTCAAGAGTTCGTGTTCCCCGTCCCGGCGCTTCGGCTTATCTAGATTGCCAAAATAACGCTAGACGCCCGGGTCATAGCGACAGGAATAGCCGTCGCCAGCAGCGCGCTGGTCAGGGCCGTGGTTATGGTGGTGGTGCGGCTGGAGGCAGTTCTACGGCTTACTAGTAATGTTTTATACTGCTTGATAGCGAGTTTCTCTCGATGTATACGGGGGAAAGCGTTGGATTAGCGGCTTGGGGTAGCTGGTACCACTGTGGTGGCTTGGAACTTGGAGGATAGCTTCACCGCCTATTGTAATTGAGTAGATAAAGCATTAGGCATACGAATAAATAACTGCATACATGCCCTAAACATTGATCTACATGATGACTCGAGTGGGACAGGGGCTCGGTTAACTTTTAGCTCCAATATACTAGCCCGGTGTATACCCGGAGATGTACTGAATGAGAAATGGAGAATTAAAATCTATCGCCTGAAGGGTTCAGATATAAACAGGTTATTGTCTAAGTCCAAGTCAATGATTATCCAGTTTAAACTGAAGTCTTTTACTGAAAGTTTAGATTGTCGGATATTTCATAGTACTATGCGAGTAATCGTCTAACCACATCGGTGAAGTATATAAAATATATCAGATGAGAATACCTCATTGCTTCAACACAGGTCAATCATTGATCTCATATTAATCTGAAAGTTTGTTACTAAGTCTTTGAATTATCAAGATTGGTTGGTACTTTGAGACTAATCGTCTAAACACCCTAGTGAAGAGTATGGAAATATATCAGATGGGAATACTTCATTGTTTCAATGCAGGTTAATGATTGAACTTATATTCATCCAAAAGTCTGTTACAAAGTATCTGAATTGTTAAGATTGGTTGGTAGTTTTAGAATGACTCGTCTAAACATCTTAGTGAAGAGTAGGGAAATATATCTTCATTTTTCCAATATGACTTGAGCATTGAGTTATTACTCATCTGAAAGTCTTGGACTAAAGAATCAAGTCACTGAGACACGTTGAGGCTTTGAGGGTGTTTTATCTAATCATCCTAGTGAAGAGTATCCAAAATTATCTTCATTCTTCTAACATGACTTGTGAATTGATCTGTTATACATCTGAAAGCTTCAGACTAAAGAATCGGATTACTGAGACTCATTGAGACTTCAAGGTTGGCTCATAAAGTAATAAACTCCCTAGCGTGTATCATAGGATCTCGCATATTTAGTCATTGCAATCAATTCGTTGTACATTATGATCTATAGTACGAAAGTACGCACCGTAATTTGTGATGTAGTCACATGGAGGTATTCGATTGTTTACAGTGAATATGGGAATTGCCTCAAATCAGCTGGTTTAAGCTGGGTGGCGTGTATTGCCACCCACCTTGCCTTTTGTCTTTTTCTCCCTTCTTTCTTAAAATCCTTCTATCTTTAGCTTTTAATTCTAAAATAGAGTATTGGAGATTATGATCAATATATGGGGAAGATAGGCATGGAATAGGTGCAGTGTAATGTAGTAATATCGTACGTAGTAGGTAGTAAAGTATATATATGAGAGATGTAGTGGTAAAGGATTAATAAAATATTTATAACACCCGTCAAGTTCTCCGTGTGACCCTATTAAGGTAAATAGTACGACAACTAGTATAGCTAATATTACCTCCAACATAGAGAATAGAAGTTGCCAACGTTCCTTAGATTATAGCCCTCCAAGAACCAATAATCATGTAGCCTTTACTCTTGCATATGTGCTGGTCTCAAATTCGAACGTGTGACCGATAACAGTCAAAAATTGGCCAAGTTCATTTACTCGAGTGACTCACATGCAATGAATTCCTCAGTGGTTGGACACAGGCATTGCTATCCGGATG
>JWJA01004824.1:0-32773 GCA_000812885.1 Lanzia echinophila
TTATCTTGAACATTTGCTAATAGAAATATTATAGGATGTATGCGATACCATTTCGAATACCCCCGCAGATCCATTACTTACTAAGTTTACAGGCTGATTTTTTTTTATATTTTTAATTTCTTTATAAAGGGCTTAAATTTGCACTCTTCACTTTTTTTGTACGATGGTTTTTAAATTTTGTTATGGTTTTGAATGTCCATATTTGTATATGATAATTTGTAGAATATTAACTAATTCATTACTCGCTGTTCTACTATACTGGCTATTCGCTAATCACTACTCGCTTCCTCATGTCACATATAAGGACATGTAGTATCATTTTTTCAATACTACCATCATTCATTCAAGTTCCTAATCTGCGTGTTCATCAACACTCATCATTCGGACAGTATTCACAAATCAGACCAAACTGACAGACACTTATATCTACACTGAAACAATCCATCTGGTTGGCCAGCCAGTTACATTGGGCATTTGCCCAACAACCATCAAAGCCATACTACTTGCGAGTAGTAACCTACGTTTTTTCCACCCGACGACTCTGTCCTCGTTTTATTCTCACCTTCCCTCCTGCACCAGTAGCCTATACATCATTCCCCCTCAGCCAACTCCAACCACCCAACAGAAGACAGACATCGCCCACTCCAGGCACGCAATGCAGCATAGCTTGGCGAGCCATCCTGCATTTCCATACGCCACCGAAACTAGACCGAAAAATTGAAACCCAAACGCCATATAAATGCCAAAGAAAAACCCCCATCGCCCAATGAATCAACATTAACCCCCGTGCCTATGCATCCCCGTCCTCAGGACCTTCCGGGAAAATCGACCATGACTGGGTATTGGTCGAACGTGGTATAGAGCGCGCAGCTAAATGTGCAAGGAGTAAGTGTGAAAAAAAAAGAAATGTGCCCGTAATGCAATGCGAACCTGTTGTATTTTTGTTGCCCCATGATGACGCCTTATTGTGTTGTGGTGTATTATTATGAGTTTCTATTTGGGGAACCTGTTGTTTGTTTGGCGTGATTTTATAAGGAGAGGTGAGAGGAGTAAATTCAGAAGCCGGCTTTAACGTGAAGGTTTTCATGCATCACGGAGAGGGCGCATGAGTTTGCTCAAAAGAGAATCGAGCTCTCTCCAATTGTCAGGCTTTTCTGCGAATTTGCGATGTTTGCGGGAGAGGATATGCTGTGTACATGTTAGATTGGTTAGTGGCGCAGTAAGAGAAAATAAACATACCTCATCAAAATCCTCAAACTTGTCGCCGCAATTCTCGCAGTATCCTGGTTTGGGATCACGCTTCTCACGCTTCCTCTGCTGGACAGCTTTGACCTTGCGGGCTGCTTCAACCTTCTTTGCAGCTGCCTCATTGGCAAGCGTCTCGTAATCTTCCTCAATTACGCCCAGTTTCTTCTGTGCCTCTCTTTTTGCTGGACGAGTTGCAGTCTCTTCCCTCACGGCAGCGGTAATATCAGTCATGCGGGGGGCATGTGAGCTCAAACCATGAGAGCCTGGCCCACCACTGGTCTTCTCCAAGACCTTCCTTTGTAGCCCATGGACCTCTTTGCTTGTTCCAGCTTTCAATCCAGGCTGTGCCGCAGTAGACGATATCATTTGGGAGCGAATGGCTGAAGTGATGTTGGATGGCTGGATTCCAGATGCGACTGGCTCACCATTAAAGAATCGGGCACCCACTCCATTACGTTTGACAACAAAACCACCTTTGCGAGGTGATAACTCGGTATCTACCGCTTGATCGTCTCTATCAAATGGATTTGCCTGTTTCGTCGTTACTGTGATGCTTCGATTTGCCCCGTCATCAAGTTGAGATAACGTGCGCTTAGGAGGTTGCATTTTCGCTGCTTCAACTGCAGTAGCAGCTCTGGTCCTAGGAGCGGCAGCCTTCTCTTTTTCTTTCTGTCTTTGAAGGCGGATGAGTTCCTTCTCCTTTTCTGTTTCTCGTTTGCTATAATCAGCTTCCTCAACGAATGGGCACTTGCCATTTGCAACACTACGGAACTGTGGCCAGTCACCATCTTCTTTGTGGGCGACCTTTGCATATTCTCGTACCATAATAGGTTTTTGCTTTTCGTCAATATCATGAATGTAGATATAGGGTCCTCTGAAAATGGTCATTTCTTTGGTGGCGACCGTATGGTCTCGATCGGAGGGTCCGTGGATCCGTTCGTTTCTCAGCAGTTGTGTTAGATCTGTATCTCGAGCGGCTTTGCTTATGGCACTTCCTTGAACAGAATGACTTCTTGTGTTATGGCTATGTGTGCTTTGATACCCAGTGTCAGTATCAAACATTGCCGTCGTTATTCTTTGCAACTTTTCTAGGGCCCAAATTTTCATCCCCAATTCTCGTGCCTTATACAACACGTCTGAGCTACGAGCCTGCTGCCGTCCCTCAGCTCCAAGTTTTTTAGGTAAAGGTACTTCGAAGGTAAACTTAGACCTGGGGTCTTTAGACTCGGCGGTTTCGGAAGATCTGTCCAGCAATGATGGATTGATTGTACCATTTTGATCATTCGCAGTAGACGAAGATATGGTGGATCTATATACTGGTTCCGGTGGGATCGCTCGAGTTGTGACAACATGGGTAACCTCATTGGAGAAGAATTTTTCTTCGCGCTATGTAGATGTCAATATGTGTTGTCAATGACTATATTCCACCGCGATCAAACTTACTGCACCTAGAGCCAGGACTTGTCTAGTATATTTGATCCGAACGTCATGCGGTACACTCTCAAAATAGAAAACAAATTTTGGAAAATTCTTCCTGTAATGCTTCTGCCATTGACGTGTTAATTCCAGATTCTCCTCCAATATCCTATCTGCCTTGGCAGCATGTTGTTGAGCCGCCCTCTCTCGAACCGTGACACATTTCTTTTCGAAATTGGTTGGCTGGGTGGTCGATTTTCGAGTAAAAACTCTTCCTTCCGCGGAAACTTGACTAACACCTTGACGTGGAGGGGTTCTCAAAGTCTGGTGATGAGTATCCAGCATCTGCTTCTTTGCCGGAGGGGGTTGTCCATAGGACTCTTCGCGTTGTATATTCGCATATGACCTCTTTTGTTTCGTAGTTGTCGATGCTACCGTGCGGAAAGGAGAATTGGTGGCATTGGGAATGCTTTGGAGAGGAGCCCTCCTTGTCGACATGCTTGTTGATAAAGAAAGAGGCAGAGGAGATAGTGATACTGCTGCCATATAAGAGTATTTGATACTAAGTCCCTGTGGCACCAGAGAACTTTGGAAGGAGTGGTGGTGTGGGGGTGCCAGGCACGCGACTTTCGACACGCTTTCTGACCTCTTCCCTGAGCTCTTTATGAAAACATTAAATGGTATATTCAAGACTCCGTACTGAAGGTGTAACTAAAAGGCGCGAGAATTTGTACCGAGGAGTGTTAGTTAGGATAATGCTGGCGTTGTGAATTTTGAATTGTATTTGCTGTACTATTTTTTAATTAGATGACTTGGCTTGGATGTTGTGGTTTATCAACAAAGCTTCATTAGTGCGCTAAAAAACGCGACCCGGGTTCTTTCCTCCAGCAACCGTTAAAAGTCCGTTCATTCACTGCACAAATTCGGAATTTTTATTTTGTTTTTTTTATACTGTTTAAAAAAGTATTTATTCACTTTAATATGAATTATTAAAACTGTATATAATAGAATCACTTTATTCTATGTCTATGCCTCTTAGGTAGAATACAATATACTTCTTCAATTGAGTTTGTTATCATGAAGTGCAGACGAAGTGTTTTGCAACAATTGCAAAGGTCAATAACATCATCATCTACATCTTCGAGACCTGTATCTCAAGCTCGAAAAGTAGCTCTAGCAACCAAGTGTTGTACAACATATCTACCAAGAAGAAGTTATGCTTCAGTGTCTGCTGCAGACTTACAATTTGGTCAACCTGTTCATGAAACACATCCGCATTTGTTAAGACCTGGAGAAGGTATGGAGTGAACTCAATACATCAGATAATAAGCATTTTACTAATGATTACTTTCGTGCAGTTACTCCAGGTATTACGGCCCAAGAATATGCCAATCGCAGATCAAAACTGGCTGCAAGTTTACCTCCAAATGGAATAGCAATTCTCTCATCCTCAGATATCAAATATCGTTCCGGGGCGGTCTTTTATGAATTTCATCAAGAACCAAACTTTCTATATCTGACCGGTTTCAACGAACCAGAGTCTGTAGCAGTAATACAGAAAGTAGATTCGCCGGAAGAATATATATTTCATCTATTTGTTCGTCCAAAAGATGCCCGAGCAGAACAATGGGATGGTGCGAGATCTGGAGAGCAAGCAGCTCGAGATGTTTTCAATGCAGACGAAGTGAGGCTGTTGTCCGGAAGCCACGAGATATTAATGCTGATGTTAAGTTAGACTGGAGATGTCAATGACCTACATACTTTACTTCCTCCACTAATTGCTGGAGCCAGTGCAGTTTATACTGATATTCCCAAAGAGTCTGGATTTGGATTGTTCTTCAACAAACAAGTGTCGGCACCGAACGATTTTCGGAAAATGATCAAGGATTCCAATGTCAAGACTCTAAAGCCACTGATAAATGAATTGAGAGTTCTCAAGAGTGAAGCCGAAATAAGAAATATGCGAGAGGCAGGGAAAATATCGGGAAGGGCATTTACTAATGCTATGAGGCAGCAATGGGTCCTGGAGAAAGATCTCGGCGCATACTTGGATTATGAATTCAAGACTGGGGGCTGTGAAGGATCCGCATATGTCCCAGTCGTTGGTGGAGGTAAAAATGCTCTAAGCATTCATTATGTTTCAAATAACGATATTCTACGAGATGGTGAACTTGTCTTGGTGGACGCAGGAGGAGAGTATGGGGGATATATTGCAGATATCACACGGACTTGGCCAATCGATGGCAAATTCTCAGCGGCGCAAAAGGATCTTTACGAGGCGATTTTACGAGTTCAACGAAGCAGCATCTCTATGTGTAGGGAAAGTGCAAACATGACGCTAGACAAGATACATACCATTACAGCTAATGGCCTGAAAGATCAATTACAAGCATTGGGATTCGATATGTCGGGGGATGCCATTGACGCTCTATTTCCTCACCATGTTGGCCATTATGTTGGGCTTGATGTACACGACTGTCCAGGTTATCTTCGAAATACACTTCTTAAAGAAGGACATTGTATAACCATCGAGCCCGGTATATATGTACCGAACGATGAGCGCTGGCCGGCACATTTCCGGGGGATTGGTATTAGGATAGAGGATAGTGTTTGTATACAAGAAGATTCGCCTTTGGTATTGACAGCAGAGGCAGTTAAGGAAGTTACAGATATAGAAGCTTTGCGCAATTGAACATGAAGAAGAGCCAGGAAGATACCATGAAATAAATGTATTATAGCAGCATATAGCTTTTCAGACCCCTCAATCCATTCAATTCAAAGAACTGATAAAACATTTCATGATTCTACTTCCTCCCCGTCTGGTAGTCTACAGCTTTGAATATAACTTGCACCTTGCGATTAAGATAATTGTATAGAAATTGCTACAGCCCAGCTTACCATCCCCAATTTAGGCGAGGGACTGACAATTAAGATAAGATGTGCAACAAAATCGGATTAATGTTTGAAAATCATCACGTTCCGAAGTGGGGCAAGGATAATGGGTCACGTCACTACTTAGTGAATCAACCACCAGGAACGATGTACTCAAGGTCAAGTACAGAGGTTGGAAGGGTAAGTAATGTAAAACCTTAAGGCCCCAGTAAAGCTTAAATTTAGCGTATTTTCTTAATTTTCATGCTGCTTTTTGAAAATTTTCTTTCTTTCAAAAACACAACAACTTATTTACAAATTTGCTTAGAAAAAAGAAAAAGGAGGAAAAAAAGGAAGAAAAAAAGGAGAAAAAAGTAAAAAAAAGAAGGAAAAGAAAGAGAAAAAGAAGAAGAATATTATAATGTTATTATTAAAGTTAATAATTTATATATTTAAATAATAATAATTATTTGACTTTTTTGATTTTTGATTGTTTACTTTTTTACAATACTTTTCACACGTAAATTCTCTCATATTAAAATAAAGCCAGCGTTGTGTTTTTATTGGTTAAACCCTTGCAAATAAACAAAGTGGAGTTCAATTTTTGGTGTGTTTTACAATACTTATGCCTCCAACCTCCGTATGGTTGGGTAATCAAAAACCATGCAACAAATCCGGAGTAAATTCAGGTAAAATCTCCGACCTTTTCAGCCTCGTCTTCTCTAAACTTTATATTTCAAGGTCACCAGAAGTCTGCAAAACACAGCATAAATCATATCACAAGCAACATACTGCATAATCCTTCAGGCCATCCACGATTTCAATAAATCTCGATTCCGAACCCAACAACCCCATTCCATATCCATTCATTTATCCATCAACCATCCATCCATCCAAAATGTCCAGCCCTCCATCCCCATCCTCGCCATCCACACCCACCCCCCAGAATCAAGGTCAAGGCCAAGGAACTTCTGCCAACATTCCCTCTCTACCGCCATCTTCTCCTACTCTCCCTCTAACCATGACATCCTCCGTCCTCCTCACGAACCTCCCGCGCGACTCCAGCGATGCTCTCGCAAAAGCCTTCAAATATCCAAAAGAGAAAATCACCGTTCGCTTTCAGCCTATCGGGAGTGCACCACAATTACGCCAATCCGTTTCGAAGATTAGCTCTAGTCAGAGATTTGAGACTGTGGTTGCGTATCTGAGAAGGGTGTTGAAGCTGGGTAGTGAGGAGAGCGTGTTTTTGTATGTGAATAGTTGTTTTGCGCCGGCGTTGGATGAGGTGGTGGGGAATTTACATCAGGTGGGTTGCAGTTGGGAGTGGATGGAGAGGTTTGATGCTAACATCCAGAATAGTGTTTCAAGGATTCGAATGATCAGCTCATTGTTACTTATTCGATGACACCTGCTTTTGGATGAGCATGAACTACTATCTACGACAATAACGAACGGGAATGCCTGTCTTGGCTAAAATATACGGGGGTTCTCAAATACGAGACCCAAATTGTATTGTGGTCTAGAGCTATCCGAATACGCCTGCAATGCAATGTCACCCTCGCCCTCCCATTTATCGGTCCCTAAGGTGGATCCTCAACTCTACCAGAAAACTAGCCATCCAATACCTTCTGCGAATCCTCAACTCTGCGAGAATGATCGGCAATCACGGTTCGAAATTCCTCAAGCTCCTCTTTGGCTATAGGATATGTATGTTCAGGTGCTGGATATGTTCGGGATTTTGTTTCTTCACGATACTCCGTTATAGCCTTCAAGCTCTCACTCCACACATCGCCATATTTCTTGACAAATTTGGGTAGGAATCGTCCTGGTGGGAAGTTACCTGTCATATCGACTTGCACAAGAACTTGTCCAGAACAGCCATTTCCGGCACCGATACCGATCGTAGGAACTGATAATTGCTTCGTTATAAGTGCTGCTACTTCTTGAGGGACGGCTTCGATGACCATTGCGAAACAGCCGGCTTTTTGGACGGCCAGGGCGTCTTCAAGGACTTTCATTGCGCCGAGACAGGTTTTGCCCTGCACGCGGAAGCCGCCGAGAGAGTTCTGACGTTGAGGTGTGAGGCCTACATGGCCTAGGACCGGAATGCCTGCGGAGGCTATTTTCTTGATTGTTGGTGCCATCTCAGCTCCACCTTCTAGTTTTATACCTTGAACACGGCCTTCTTTGATGAAGCGAAATGCGGATTGGAGGGCTTGCTCGGGGGATATTTCATAGGATCCCATAGGTAGATCACCAATCTGAAAGGTATGTTAGCAAAAGAAAAACCAAACAGGTATAGGGTCTGTGTACTGTGAATGCTGCCTTTGCAGCGCGGGATACAGAACGACAATGTATCAACATCTCCTCCATAACAACTTCACTAGTATCTTCCATTCCCAAAGCTACCATAGCCAAACTATCTCCCACCAACACCATATCCATTCCCGCGGCATCCGCTACATGTCCGCTTGGGAAATCGTGTGCCGTGATCATCGTAATGGGCTCGCCCTTTTTATACATCGATTGTAACGTAGTCATCGTAACTTTCTTTCTCGAACTCTGTGCGCCCATCGGACTATGCGAGCTGTGTCTACTCTGGCATTGTGCTAGAGCGATCTTACCAGCAAATGACGCGGGCAGTAGTCGTAATGGGGGAGAAGGATGTCGAAATAGAGCACGAGGCATGCCCCTCAAGATGGAAAGATATGTGGACATATTAACAATTGATGGATGATACCACGTAATGGTAGGTTTTGATGATGAAGGTTGGATAGAGATGAGGTGAAATTAAGAGCCATTGTTTCTGGATTGAGTTAAATAAAAAAAAGGTTTTTGTTCAGGTCGTGATGATTATTGCGCTGTGAGAATTCATACTGGCGATCTGATATGAAATAAGGGTGCTTTTGCCGAGGCGTCTAGATGCCATGCTTTGTGAGATACAATTGTTGGATTATGTAAGTACCGAGGTTTCCACTGTAGGTTACTAGTCTAGTTAGAAATGATAAGGACTCCTTATCTCACGTATGTTTATGTGACTTGGATTGGAGTCTCTTTGAGACTTTTACTTTTGTGATTTGGCTTTCTTTCTTTCTTTGGGGATTTTAAAGGTCTGAGTTATTACTAGGAATCATTACATATCATTCACATAATACCGGCATTTCACTTAGCACAAGGACAGCAGGACAGCATAACCTTTATATTCCCCGGCATTTACTGTAGACCCTATACAGTAGGATCTGACCACAATGTGTAATATAAACCTAATCGAATGGGTACCTGAATGGATACCCGGCGATGCCCAGTTTGTTGGTGTATAATAATAAGTAAGTATTGGTAATTCGATTCACTATTTATTATGTCTGGCCGCAGTCTTGAATGCTATAATCAGACTTCAAGCCACATGATGAGTGAGGTATTAGTTCTTAAAACACATATATAGACCTGT
Organism: Lanzia echinophila; assembly: GCA_000812885.1. Taxonomy (NCBI): domain Eukaryota; kingdom Fungi; phylum Ascomycota; class Leotiomycetes; order Helotiales; family Rutstroemiaceae; genus Lanzia; species Lanzia echinophila. The sequence continues at coordinate 8,984 of JWJA01004824.1, forward strand.
GCAGTGCCATTTGATATTCTTATTGATTTTAAGATAACCTCCTATTTCCGGACAAAGGGTCAGCAACAGCCCTTGAGAAACCTTGAATTCAAAGTCAAAGAGATCTTTTTCTTTCCAATTTGGAAGAATAATTTCTTGAAAGTTCCCCTTCCCCCTCACACGACCAAGTAGACATAGGAAACCGGAAAGTACCGATATTCCGAGTACGCCGATAAAAGATAAGATCACCCTTGCATCCATACAACTTGCGGTAACAGCGTGAGTCTGTTTTAAACATCGTCACTATCACTTAACAACGAAGCTTTTGAAACTACCACTATTCAAAGTACTTACATACGATCAACTCTGCCTTTCACAATAATCATCCACTAAAGCCAACAAGAATTAATATCCAAGAGGAAAGAAATTCAAAATGTCTAGTCCTAGACGTAGGATCGAGACTGATGTGAGTCAATACTGAAATGGCATACTCCCTTCATACTCTGAACATGGAGAAGACTAATACCTGGCTTTCCGTTCATAGGTCATGAAGTAAGTTCTAACTCCCCAGGTTATTATCTTGAACATTTGCTAATAGAAATATTATAGGATGTATGCGATACCATTTCGAATACCCCCGCAGATCCATTACTTACTAAGTTTACAGGCTGATGTCCGACTATGAGGTGACTCTTGTCAATGACAACAGTGAGTATAAGGCTTGAACCATATATCTGAGCTCACAGGATTCTAATAAAGTTTGTAGTGTATGTACTCTTATAAATATCTTCCGCAAATCAACTCTTATAGAAGGAATAGGCAAGAATTCTATGTCCGTTTCAAGGGACCCGCAGAGAGTACGCCACCTCCACCTTCCTGAATCCCATATGCGCAAATTCTAATCCGACATCTATAGCACCCTTCGAAGGAGGTCTATGGAAAGTTCATGTCGAACTTCCCGATCAATATCCCTACAAATCACCTAGCATCGGCTTCGTAAACCGCATTTTCCACCCGAATATCGATGAGCTGTTCGTGCACCCCTCCACCCCCACAACCCATACACCCACCCATGTATTCCAGAGCAAGAGATTGCAAAAAAAAAATCACATCATAGAAGCGACAGAACAGGACAAGAAGCTGAGAAAATATTAGGTCCGGATCCGTCTGCCTCGACGTCATCAACCAAACCTGGTCCCCTATGTTTGACATGATCAATATCTTCGAAGTATTTCTTCCGCAACTCCTGCGCTATCCCAACCCGACCGACCCTTTGAATGGAGAGGCAGCTGCGCTGCTTATGAGGGAGCCGAAGAGTTATGAGGTCAAAGTAAAGGGTATGTTCCAGGATACTTTCTTTTCTTTGTTTAGAGGGGGGCAGCTGGCGTGTAGGATGCATACTTATGGGTAATATAGAATACGTAACAAAATACGCAAGTAGGGATGCAGCGGACGAAGCGGGTGCCGAAGACTCAGACGACGATACAATGTCCAGTGTAGCGAGTTTTGATGATGATAATGAGGAACAAGAGCCAGCGGGCACAATGGAAGATGTTTAGGGGGTTCGATAATGGCTCCGGGGATTCTCTCATGGGATGGAGGACTTTTCATATAACGTTAAGGCATAGGCATATATCAAGGTGTTTTTAAGGATTAATCGATGATATTTTTGATGGATATTAAGGCAGTGGGGGTGATTCAGCGGCTTCGGAGTATTTGGGGGGTTTATTTCTACTCATTCTTCATGGCTCTATTTCCTGAGATTTTCTCAAATCGGTGAAAGAGTGTGCGCAGAGTATCTTTGAGCTTGTGAATATGAGATCGAGATCAAAGGTTGAGGGGAATGGGGAGGCGATGGTTATCGAAAGCGTAGATAGATAGTATGGTGGTGATAGTGGAGAACGAATGAACAAATGAATATATCGATTTGATTTTCGGTCGTTTTAAGGTAAAAGTTGCTAGCCGATAGGGAGCTTCTGAGGTAAGGGGCAGGGAGGGTGAGATGGGCCAGGGTAAGGTCAGAACCGGAATGAGTTCAAGTAAAGTGACGACTTTTTCCGTTCTCCATTTCTCTTCTAGTTTCTTTCCCCGTCTTAGCCAGCTGCGGAATGACTCGGTTGATTAAGTGAACAATGAGATGGGCCGAGTTGGAATAGAGTGGAATGGAATAGGCAAGAGGGTGTTGTGCTATAACACGTCCGATCTCTCCATCTCTCTTTTCCTTGCCTAAAGGTTTGTGGCACATCTTATCATCAGGCATATTCAAAGGAGAAGTTTATAGTACCAGAATGTCACTCCCGGTGAGCTTTCGGTTTAAATAAGTGGATTCTTGAAATTTGTAAGTCCTCAAAAATGTAACCCCCGGTGAGCTTCTACCTTTAGTAATCCTTTCCTTCCCCCGGCGACCTTCAAATCTATATTATTATATGTCCTCTCCTGCTCAACCATACCTACTCCCAGTGATCCCGACCATTATCCTTCCCTCCCTTTCAATTATATCTAGCGTGAATCTCCCAACACCCCTTTCGGTAACTACCCCGCTTCCTTGCTTGGAAGCTCTCAAACTATGTAATCGCCAATAATCATCCCCACACTCATCGATTCTCTTATTCTTAACTTTCTTGCATTCTGTCACCTTGCTTTAAATTGATTTCATGCTCGATTGATTATTTGGTTACTTGGAAGTTTATGTATTCGATTCACTAATTCAATTCACTTACTTGAATTCACTTATTTCACTTCCTTCATTCACTCATTTCAATTCACACATTCAAAATTCACTCCCGTCTCATTTCCATCTCATTTTTCACCCCATCATCTCTTCATTTCATCTCATCATCTATCTATTCACCTCTCATCCCAACTTATCCAATCTTATCTTCCTTCATCTGGTCTTTAAACCGATTCAAACTAACCCGCTTATCATCCCCCTTCAAATCCTACAATAAAGTACTCTCATCCCATCCACTAAAACAAAACCTCCTCATTATCCCCTCTTAAATAGCACAACAAATCACTATCATCCCATCTCCTTAACCCAAAATATCTCATTATACCCTTTTCAATCTCGCAACAAAACACTTTTATCCTATTTCAAAAATTAAATATCCTTGTTATCTTATCTTAATTTCAACTATAAAACGCTCAAACTCAAACTCTCAATCTATCTTCTGTCATAAATGATGAAGAGACAATCTCACTTTGAAATTGAGTTCAAGTGATGTTGTAGAATATGACATTGGCCATGATGTATTTCTACATTGTTAGTGGGCAGTGATAAGTGCTGCGCGCATGTGATTGTGTAAATGTTCAACTACAGAGATGACAGTGATGTGTGATTGGAAATCGGACTCTCTGATTTTTACACTGCAATTGAACAAATCTTGGTGATTGAAATCTCTGAGAAAAACTCTCAAGCAAGATTGTATCCGCGAATGTTCAAATTCTATTCCATAACTTAATGTAGCGACTATACCAAGCATGCATACTCACAGAAGATACTCGTATAGGATTGGGTTGGTTTGGATAACTAACTAAGTAACAATAGAAGATAAACAAAATGGCTACCTCCATAGCAGTGACAACTAATTACATGAGAGAATCTTTATCCCAAATCCCAACAGTGGCACGTGCTGAAAGTTGTGGATGAAATCGTGCTGTTCGAGATACTGTAGTGTATATGTGGATATGATTGTTGTAGTGGCAAAGGGATTGGAGATCATGGGAGCCAGCTGCTTCGATGTTTTGCTTGCGAAGAGGAAGGATCTGCCTGTCTGGGATTGTTGAGACGATGGGGTTGCTGGTACAAGAGAGAGAGGTGTGTGTTCTGAGTTCTTTACCACGGTGGAGGATTATCCGCCCGGTCTTTAACTGCCTGCGCTTTGGTTATTCTGTCAGCTTCCTTCTGGTCATCGGGATCCTTAGCCCGACGCCTGTTATGTGTTGTAAGGGTCTCATTGACCCTTCCCCCTCTTTCTTCCCATTGCCCGTTCCGTTATTCCCCTTGTCCTCCTCGTTCTTCGCCTTGTCGCCCCCGTTCTTCCCCTTCTGCTTCTTCCCATGTCCCCCAGTGAAACATTGTGTTAAACTTGGCGCTGTTGAAAGATTTCGTAATTGATTTTGGTATTCGATATGAGAATTTTCGTGAACTCGAGTAGTAGTATGGAAGATGATATTGTTGGTAATAGAAAAGCAAGCAAAGTATTCCGTACGCACGGAAGGTTTATAACAGATTTGAGCAGGATGTTGAATGGAAAACATCAGTGAGCTACCAACAAACCGCGCCACAATACTTTCCATCGATATATCACACCACTGACCGATTCTCAGACCTCAAGCAACATGGAGGAGTTTGAATAGATATGAGCCATCAGCTTATCGCCTCCCATCTATACTGAGCGCTTGCCAAAAGAATAGACTTTCATACAGTGACGACCTATCAAACAGAAGAATAACACATTTGAAAATTCTAAATATTTCAAATCTCCAACTTATGCGACGCACTTGTGAGGCGTACTCGTTACAATGTTGAATTCCCAAATGCTAATAGCAAGATAGACAAGAATTTGAAATCTAAATACTACTTGGAAGAAGATATTGTTCGTTCAGAATCCTTCCATATGGTCGGCTCGTTTTTTGTACCTAATCCTTTCTTTGGTAATCATTGGAAACTTTCCCAACATACCTCAGCCCCAAGGATCGCGGAGCAGCATTACTCCACTCGCGGACTCTTTCCGTTACAAATCCCAACAACCAAATGTGTACGTGGTACTTGGTCGCAAGCCTTGAATTGCAGTTGGGAGAAGAGGGCATGACGTTTCCGAGACAGCGGCTAGCCACTCAAACAATTAGTACAGTCAATATAGAACATCATAATAAGGTGATTACAAAAGCAAGAGATATACTTGATTATTAACCTTGTGTAGGAGGAAAAGGATGCACATCACGAGCTGTGGCATAGGCCCGTAAGGGCCGGAGGCTCGCTGAAGATATAAAAAGAGCAAAAGTTCAAGGTCACGTGTACACCGTCCGGTAATCGAAACTGGGGACAATGCAAACTCTTCAGAAGACGGATGTATCGTACTGATTAGTGGATGCTGCAAGCTCTCGTAGAGAGCTTGCCTCTAAAAGAAAGACGATGATTTTACTACGACTAGTATGTCCACCGGTGAATAAAGCCGACTGCCGAGCCAGGTAGTGGCTCGGTTAACCTGCTCATCATCATATGAGTATATAAGTGGAATTAACATGAGATTTATTCATCCCTGTATAGCACCGTTGGTTTAGTGGTAAAATCAACGCTTCCCATCCTAAGATATCACTGTCTTCTGGAGTTTGCGTTGGCCCCGGTTTCGATTACCGGACGGTGCACATGTGACAAACAGCTTTTGCTCTTTTTATATCTTCAATTTGTGTTTGCTTTTGCTTTTTGTTGTGTTTCAACGTTGTTTGTTGTTCAGAGCCGAAGGCGTGACACTTTTTGGTAGTGTGCGTGGCGTTGTGGCTGAGCTTTTGTTAGCCGACCCCATCAAAACTAACCTGGAACTTACAGTGGTTGCAACTTCCGAGATGGTCAATTACTTTCTGCAAACTCCTGTGGGAATTGAATACTGAATCATCATAGTTCAAGCGATCTTTTGATTCGAATGTCCTCTAAAGGATATCAACCAGCATCCTTACGGGTTGGTCGTACTTACGTACCTAGCTGGGCAGTGCCCAGCTAGTAAATCTGAATTCCGTAGGTTTCACCTACGGAGAATACAAGCATATCAAGATGGATAAGTCTTCACTACTAGTGTTTTGAACATATCTGCGGCCTGCCCATATTCACTGGAGATTCTTTAGGAAGATATTGAGCTAGCCACGGTGCCACAGCCACCCTCAAAAATCCATCCATTTGCCACCAGAATTGTGAGGTAACCCGCCGCCTGCGGCGGCAGGCAGAGGTACCGTCGCCGACGGCGACGAGTAATCCACGCTTATTACACCCATACATACTGTACCTACCTTACAAGAATACCTCTTTAAAATCAAATATTATTTATACATTTTATTGTTTTTATCCGATCTTTTGAGATTTTAAAATTTCAACTCTTATATTTTATTTACAAAGTTTAATATTCTCGTCTTATTCTTTAGAATATTATTTATTCAATCCTTCTGTTGAATGTATAGAATTACCTATTTTCATCCGATCTTTTAAGATGTTACTTTTTGACTTTGATATTTATTTTGTAAATTTATATACTCTCATCCGATCTTTTTAAACCTTTGTAAGGTAGGTACAGTATGTATGGGTGTAATAAGCGTAAAGCATGCATTTCCTTCACCGTCTACAACGATGGCTTAAATACAAGACCTATCTAGATTTAGCTATATATAGTAATGGTGTGTGGGTTCCTACTACCGCCCCGGTGGTGACTACCTTACCTTGTACAATAGGACCTTAGTAGTTTAGTCTAGCTTAGCTTATAAACCACTGTCTTCGACGGTAGGATACAATCCATCCTATTTACACTCACCCACGGCAGAGCTACCTTACAAATGGCTACCAACAGTAGCTCACTCCTTACCGTCGGTGACGGCAGTCATCATCCTCACAACTGCCCCCCAGAAGAAAATCCTATACGCCCTCGTATAGTATCACCACTGTCATGCTGTCCTCCTTTCCCTGCGTCGCTCTCCATACCTATGCTACTATCTCATGTGTATGATATGACTATGGGCATATCAACAATTTCTCATCTGTTCTTGAGTAATTTTTTTTTTTTTTTGCTAAATTCTTACTAGTAGGTTCTTCAAAATGTCTTCCAAATCTAAATATCGAACTTTTGTGACAATTTGTTCCCTTTATCGTCACCTGAATAGAACTTCCGGCTACTCCCGCCCTTCCTTTAATTGGCCTAACTGGGTCTGAATTATCTCCTGGCTCTTCTCTGGCTAGGCCCCAAGCCCTGCACCTGCTGCAAAGTTTTCACAAAGCCATGTGAGAGGTCTGGAAAAAGGTGTATATTAGCTTAGGAACCAACAAGCAAGCATGTACATCATTGAAGTGGGATAATTGTGGGTGTCAAGTTGCTGCGGACGAAGGGCTTACTGAAGTAGGCGACGACGACAGCACCGCATCTACTGATAAATCTTCCATATCGTCCGTTGCCTCTTATGTCTTCACTACAATATGGCATGCAGAGTACTCAAGTGTTCCATGATGGCCTGTAGCATCAACAGATTGTTCATTTGCTACCATAACGTTCACTTCTCTTGCCACTAACATTAACATTGTTACGGTGACCCCATATATGTCAAATTTTATCCTCGTGATACGACAACCACCGAAGGAACCGATACCGAAGCTCACCTCCGCTTAACCCGGAATTCTAATGGGGGATGGGCTCTCAAGGACAGCGTGGGAAATAAATTGATGGAGCACATTATATGGGACGAAGAACTGTCTCAACACTGGAGTTTATACGTTCAACAGAGCGGGAGTGGAAGAGTGGCTGTTCGGAGGAAGGATCTCGATGTAGAGCTTCTGCCCCGGAAAAGGCGTACGATGAGTTCATAGCCAAATCCGGACACGCCATCAAGTCGACTGTTACCGCTAACCCGACGACTGCCACCGCAAGTGGTAGCAAAATCCCAATTCGGCCTGAAGGTTATAAACCTGGTGATCTGCTTCCGCGAAAGCCGCCTATTTATGAATCCAGAAATGTCTCGTTATACCTTCCCTATCGGGAACGGGAGGAAGCCGCACTACGAGCCAAGAGGCGTCAAAAGACAGCACAGGGTGAGAGTTCCGCAAGCGATTCAGACGATCAGGTGAAAATTCGATGGAAATCTCAACTCCAAGCCGTGAAGAAATCGACCGGAACACAACAACAACAGCAACGGGCCAACCTTCCGCAAGAAACAAGTCGCATGGTTGTATTGAAATGTATGCCACCCAATCTGTGCTATACGCATCCCTGTTCTACGTTTTCTTAGATAGCTCTCAAGCTAACTATAATTACATAGTGCCCACAACTACCAAAGTCGTCGACAGTCTTTTGGAAGACACGAATCCTGAGTTATTGACCCCATATGTCGGAGGCCTAGTTATGGAGGTAGGACGTTACAAGGAAATCGAGGCGACAGGACAATCATCTCACTAGGTGGGGTGAGAAACTATTCAACCCATTCAAATCATTCGAATAAGAGCTACCCTTAGCACCTATGGCTTCGAGCCTTTGTATACTAGTATCACAACGACACAACATATCATAGCGAGGATCAGAATTGCATCAAGAAATCGATATATCCTTTACTCAGCCTGCTTCCACTTAATTCATGATATTGTATGCTGTTATGAACATATTTGAGCGTTGTGGTTAGTTAACCTTATACCCTGTAATTGCTGTATAGTAACCAACCCCAGGCCATCTATTTTACACTACATGACATCGACCCTTATGGAGCCATAGGGGCTACACTATACTATGTGGCTATTGATCGCAAGACAAAAATCATACATAAATCGGTGTGTCAACGTGCCTGGAGGGTTGCTGTGCCTAGCTGTAGGCTACAACTGTACATCGTAGACAAATCAATATGTCGTGGATTTTCAGGCGGGGAAAGTGGGGAGTGAGCAAAAACACCTCACTTCGTGTAGATTGAGATATGCAACAGGACAAAAAAAAGAGCCAAAATACTCTTAAGATATGTAACAAATTTCATTTTTAAAAAAATATTGTTTATTCTTTTTTTGTTGTATATCTCAAAATATACACAACACGTCGTTCGACATGCAACAAAAGATTTAGCAAAAATATTGGTTTTCGTCCGTTGACTTCAGATTATATCCATCCGTAACTTGACTTTTGCCTGAACATTTATAGATTATAGCATGACTATACTATTCCGAGAATCGTCTAAAGTATTTTGAATAGTGAATCTGAGGTTCATACATTCAAACTGACTATGAAGCTTGGGCTCGAGGTGAATGATTATGCCGTGATGATTGCTGGGGAGTGAATGCCCTAACGTTGATCAAGCAGGCAAGCAGTAATGGTTGATGGGTACCAGATGTTTGTGCGGTGGTCCTACTTGTATGTTAGGTGCTAGTTATACTGTAAGTATATATATTGAGTATTGGTAATATTCGAAATTTTGTTGCTTGTCTGAGCAGTATTGGGTACTAGCACTGGCAAGTACAAGTGGCAGTTCGTTGCATTCTCGAGCAGTACCGGGTAGGGTACTAGTACTGGAAGCTTTTGAAGTGATGATGTATGTCTGAACTGTATTGATACGGAGAGGGAATAGTACTGGTAAGGGGACTCGATATAGGGACTGGTACTGAAAGCTGATATTGGTGAAACGTTTTTCGGTCCAGTGCATGATACTATTGATCGTACCGTCTGCAAGATCGGAATTCATTTATCACCAAATGCATAGCCGATTATACCGAAATATTTCTTCAAAAAGTACGATAAATGTGTGGGTCGAAGCAAGGACGCGAAAGCCACACAATCACTTGATCTCGAATCCCGATGGAGAGATACAGAAAGCGGCACAGCCACAGACACGTGCATGCATGAACTACGTCTCACTCACGCGTGTCGACGCAGGGCTTGTATACCCGCAATTCTAGACGGGGAATGGCTTGCGGTATATGCTGATCCAGAGTAATACAAAAGCACACCAATTCACAACAGGAGCGGTGAAGAAAGAAAATGTTTCAAGCAAATTAAGATCAGGCAATGAAAAAAAAGCAATGCGCGCAAGGCAGGAACCAGAAGTAGATCACACACAGATAGAGAAGGCAGAATGCGATGGATGGTATGTAAATATCATTCCATCACTAGAAAGGTCATAAAATATCTCCCAGAAGTTCAAATCCCCGGTGTTCATAAAATCCATCGCATCACATTATCCACCAATATCGTTCGCCCGACCCCAATAAAGCATCAGAAATCCCCAGGGTATAAATCAATTTGACATCTAATGCATTTCGAGCCGTGTACGTGTGTGTGTGGAGAGAGAGGCGCTTAGCAGCAGCATTCATCGCAGATGATACAGGCGCAGATCTCCTCGAGAGCGCAGCATGCGAGACAGTCGACGCTGAAGAGATGATATGTTAGCTTGGGTATATTGATGGAATAGTTTTACAAGAAAACAGATCACCGCATCAAATTGCCATATCTGTCAAGCTGAAACAATGGGGAAATTGGTGCGAAAAGAAGGAAAGATCAAAACACATACCAGAGTCCACCTCCACGCATGTGAACCGATGAGTCGGCAGTCATACCCTCAGCTTGACGCTGTGAGAATGTCAGTATAAGTTGATATAAGAATAAGAGATATGGAAAGACGAACTGGTTGTTCGGTGATAGGACCGTTTTGAGTAGGGAGCTCCATTTGTTGAGCTTGGGGTTGTTGAGCTTCCATGGCAGGCATTTTGATGGATGGGATTATTGAATTGATTATTAGACGTAAAGAGGTGAGTTTGTTGAAGAAATTATGTAAATATGGAAGGAAGATTGATATGTTAGATGGTTGTATGTAATAGTAGAAGAGGAAGGAAGTAAGATTCAAAAGAAATGAAGTGGGAGAGAGAGGGAGATATTAAAGGTTTAAAAGTAAAAATCGGCAGTGCTTGGCACAGTGAATTTTATCCTTATAATCCTTATACGAGGAACAAGTGGTACAGTAATCTTTCCCTTAACTTATAATAAGGCTCAGCGTCCTGCACTCCTGGATACACACCCTGGCTACCTACCTAGGTACCTAGGTATCTATTTAATCCTTAAACCTTACCTTTTATAGCAAATGGAATCCTTACTTTGTATAGCATGGGGCTGGCGTAGTACTCGAGTAGTGTACGCTGCGTAGATTTGCGCAGCACATCCACCCTTGTAGACCATACCCAGTTGTTTGACCACTGCATCATATCCACTTATATGGCTACGTCGTTGGCGGTTTTTAAATCCTTTTTAGGTTTAAGTTAATTCTAAACTTTTTATATCCCTCCTTTAATTTGAACACAAGGTTACATACTTTTTTACTTTTTTACCTTTTTTTCACTATTTTACCTTGTAAAATGATCGAGCGTACCTAGGTACATACTGGTACGTAACACTTCTCCATATAAAAATAATGTCCTGCCACAATAATAACAATATACCAAAATTGGGTGGTAGGGGGCGAGTTTTATCGTTGCGCTCGTTGATTTGTCCATCGTGCGAAGTGGCTGGTTTCTAACTTCCATTAACAAACATTTGGGAGGCCATGTTCTGAGAATATCTTCAAGACATCTAGTATTCTTATCTTATGCCCCTAGCCAAGAAAAGAATTCATCTGTACCTTCCAAACGCCACTTTCAGATGCCCGTCATTTTTTAGATGCCGTCTTGGAAAGTCTTGGAAGCCCGTGTTTTCTCTTGGTGAAGCTTAACTTAACTTCTATTCATTATTTTTGTCTCATCTTTTAATGTAACCAATGCAACCCAACTAACTCCAGATTTCTAAACTCGATACCGTACACATCTATGCATAAATCGGTAAAACCTCACCAACCATTTACAGTACTTGCGACAGCTCGGAAGGATTGACAAATCTTACCTGACTAAGGTTAACATAAGAAAATACTTATAGCCATATTCAGTAGGTGAGAGATTGTGCGCTGACAGAAAAGGTTTGAAAAGGGGGATCGTAATAATATGTATCCCGAAAATCTTCCAATATTTAGGAGAAAGCCTAAGAAAATCGCAACAGTTTGATAAAACATGCTACGGTTTACCCTTTGGAGTCAACACATTCCATGCAGTATTTTGGATTAAATGGGTGTATGTGATTGTGATCCAATTTCACTTAGATGGTCATCACGGATAACTCCCCCCTGGAGTGATTTGAGCATCCCTTGGTGCGAGTATAGCTGATATCTATTCAATATGTTTTCAACAAACATTCAACAAATCTCCACCGGCTTTTAAATTGCAACCGAGTCTAAGCAATGTAGGTGAATGTTTCTTCCCGCGCCATTCCAACACATTCACCACGCTCAAATTCATCCGTCACCCAACGTCGCCATTGGCACTATTGACAGTAATGCTATCAACAATGGTGCCAATCAAAAGCCTACTCCGATTACCCCCAACCTTGCTCCGAGGACGAACAAGCTGCCAGCCAAGATTGGTCCAGCATATTTCCCAAAATCATTTCCCATTACTTGTACATCATTTAATTCTCCACGCGCATTTTCACTTTTGATACTTTGTTGAAAAAGTTACGGTGCAGCATGTGTAGGCATAATCGCTTATGGTTCCCACGAGGCAGAACAACGTGCATAAACTTGCGAAGTTCCAGGGACGAGGAAGAAGTGATGTAAAAGGGAGTGAGTAGTCATGTAAATTGGTATCATAGAAAGACACGAGACGTTAACGACTTGTCGGACTGTCCATAATTTGGTTAGGAGTGGGGTGGTAAGTGGTATGCACATGGTGAGAATTTCAAAGATGGTGAACATTGGCCTATTTCTTCGGCATCTGTGTTTTTTAGTTAGCTACATGGTTTTAGCTTATGGGGGGAAGCTCGATAGAAAGTGTAGAGTTCAGAGGAGAGTAATCTAAATGTGATGTATCTCGGTCTCCTGAAAGATCTGTGGATTATGATCACAAGTGCCGGTCTGAGAGAACAGTATCTCGAATACCTCGACGAGTTGTTTGTTACTTTCCACGGGCTATCATCTCAGCAGACATGAGTTCGATGTTCATGTTCTACAATGGACAACCTCTCAACAGGTTCACATGCTTGACTTACCAGAACCAAAGCCACTATTGAACTTGAAAGAGTGTGCTGGTTGGAGATCGAAGAAACTCTTTCGGATATACCATGAAAATCTGAATGGGAGTGGCGTATACACCCCAATGCATAATCCCGTCTGCTTCCTGAGAACGCTTTTTAAGGCCACCCGGTCTGATTCTCCATTCGTAGCCTGGATATTTTCGACATCGCTGTTCCGTGGAGCGGCATGGCGTTCTTCTTCATGTGAAAGCAAAGGTGCTATCACATCTTGATCTTCATTTTGCGAATCCAATAAAACTCGGTATGAAGGTTTGTGAGTACTACCGTACCCTGTCTTCGGCTGCTTCTGCAGTGGCAGTATTCAACACACCCGCCTATTGAACAATTAGTATCAACAAGAAAAGTTCGAGACGTAGGATTATCTTTAGAACTTACCTCGCCATTGCCAATCCCCAGAATAACTCTACTGACGAAAATCATCCGCAGCTAGGTTGAAAAACCAAACATTACGATGCAACCACCAGTGGATGCAATAAAAACTTCACTACACCACAACTTTTAATGTCTAATAACTTTTTAGACATTAACCCATTCGATTTGAGTTTTCAGATTTATAATGTCTAAGTGACACATAATCATTGAATAAGCTTTTATTGGAATTGATAATGAATTAAATTTGATAGATTTTGAAAAATGTAAAATGGTAATAGAATTATTGCAACCACTGGTGAATCATAATCGAGCTCAGGTAAATCAGAAGTAATGATGGGTTTATGGCCAATGATCTCGGAAGTATATCCCCACCATACATAGTACAGCGGTAGTAAATTCAAGAATTGGTCCAATGAAGAGGCATGGTCCAACATAGAAACCGAGGATCTTGGTGGGAATGCCAACATGCTTCAGAAGCATGGGATAATACGGCAAAGCACCGGTGTGGCAAACCGACAAAATGCTATCAATGAACCAGTAAGTTAACTTGCTCTTCTATGAGATGAATAATGCATACATAGAATCATAAACTGCCCCAAGGGGGAATTCTTAGGGAAGTTTATGATAATCATGACTCTACAAAATTATATGAGAGGAGACGAAGAGGAAGAGAAAATGGCGGAGAAAACACTTGCAATATTTGGGCTCCTAATCCTTGGATCTTCCTTCTGTTTGCCAAGTTGGCCCCGCATATTTTCGCCAACATATGCCCTTGCTATTTACTTACCTGGCGGACGGTAATCCAGTGGGATCTATTTGCCAATCCACGAATCCGTGAAGCACCATGTTGGATACCCCCGCAATCTTAGCCACGGCCTGCACAAACTGCAGAAGCTTTGAACATCACATTGAGTAGCTTCGAATTTTCCAGATAGAAACTTGTTGAAAACTTTGAGTTGTACAGTATCAAAATAATTTGAGCTGAATTGCTCCATCTTCGAGGCGACCACCATCCCATGAGAGTGAATCATTTATGCCATGTGAGCTTTTGAACTTGGGGTTTGAAATTCTGTAGGACCTACAGTACTATTAAAAGTGAATAATATTATTGTTGTTCAGATGAAAATTAGACATTGCGGGGTTCAGGTGCCGAAGATGCTAAGTTACCAATATCTCCCACCCACCAAGTACTTATTACCAATTCCCAAAATTGAGGCTTTTGATATCTAGTAGTAAAAAGATTAATTATGATCTTGTCATTGGTAGAAAGGAAACAATTGGTGAATCATATCTTGGTATTACAAAGGCACAGCCGGGTCGCCATGGCGAACAGCCCCCCGCCAAAAACTTTTTTTAAGGCCCAGACATAACTTGACCAAACCAACAAATCTATTTCCAACTTTCCAACACTCAGCAACAAACATTACCTCAAAGAACAATACAGATCATCATAGAGAACTATTACTTCTTAAACTATATCAGTGGATATACAAGATGAAGGCATTCTGGTATGATAACAAGGAGGTAAGTAATCCCCTTTGATATCTATGGCTCCAAGCTGATAAGTGGTTATTACAGGGCGACCAACGAGAGCTGCACGATTCCGGTCGCGAAGTGGCAGCTGAGTACTTGGAGAAACTCGGAGTCTTGTATTACAAGTTTGAGGATGAAAAGGATGTGGACAAGCTTGCTGCGGACAGAAGTTACAAGAACCGGGATGTAATTATTGTTTCACCAGAGAAAATGGGCGATATCTATGAAGAGAAAGTGAAGTCTTTCTTCAATGAACATCTCCATGAAGACGAAGAGATTAGATACATTCGGGATGGTGCAGGTTTCTTCGACGTTCGCAGTGAGGGTGATGATTGGGTTCGCATCAGATTGGAAAAAGATGATTTAATCGTAAGTTTCTCAAGATGTGCCTGCTTGAATAGCTTGATTTTCTAATTACCTTTAAAAACAGATCCTCCCTGCTGGCATCTATCATCGATTTACAACAGACACTGACAACTACATCAAAGCTATGAGACTATTCAAGGAAGAGCCAAAATGGACGCCACTAAACCGTGGTCCCGATGTCGACCAAAATCCTTTCCGTAAGGAGTACCTTCAAACTGTCCCAGCTGCTACCCAGTAAACTCTATAAGTTGAAGGGAAGATGGCCGAAAGTACCAACAAACAAGTTTTTTGTCGGGTGAGAACTTTTCAACACAAATTCTCGCTGTTAAGTGGATACGAAGGAAAGGATTTGAGGGATTTTGGGGATGGGGAAATCAAATTGTTACGGTAATGGATCATGATCTGATGATGAAATGACAGTCGAATTATCAATGAAAACTATTCTACACATAATCTTTTCCACCCTCAGACTCTGATAATCACTGTGACACCAAATGCCGTAAGAGTTGATGGAAATTGAAAAGCTACCCCGCTACTTTACCCCGCGATTTCATAAAAGCACTATTACATGATACAACACAAGAGCTAGCGAGCTCAAGCCTCCACCTCTCCACCTAAAACCACTTCATCTTGCAGCAAATCACGAATAAAACAAACTCATTTACAAATATGGGCTCTCGTATTCAATGAAACCCGTATGAATAGGAATATCTATTGCAAGGAGGACAGAGATGGAGGGGAATGCTGAAGATATCGCAGGAGATGATCTAGACCTCGGCTTCGACTATGGAGCCATTCACGATCAAAATGACACGGGCGACAGCACGTCTCCAGAAAATACAAATAGCAATGCCGGCAGTAGTAAGGTTAGGCTACAACTTCCTGTGAGCTGCGATCCGCCAGGGCCGGGGAACCCCACAAAGCAATTGGTTTGGGTTGTAAGTCTGCAATTTACTAGAGCCTTTTCGAAGCACCTCTACACTACGGGGATACTTCCCACCGTACTATTCACTGACACTTAATGCAGATCTTCGGCAGCACCGGACACATGGGTCGCAGCCTCGTGCGCTCCTGTCTCTCCAAAGGCGACTGCGTAGTGGCCGTCGGTCGCGTTTTCGAAAACACACTCGAATCGATGCAGAATTGGCACGCGTCATGTCTCGGTACGCTCTGCGATGTACGCGCGCGCGAATCCGTATCTGCGGTCATCACTCGAGCGATTTCACATTTCGGACGAATCGACGTCATAGCGAATTGTTCGGGCTACGGCGTTATCGGTGCGTGCGAAGATCAGGATGAATATGAAATACGCAATCAGTTTGAGACGAATTTCATGGGCACGCTACATATTATACAGTTGAGTTTACCGTATTTTCGGGAACAGGGTGCAGGGAGATATTTGATATTTAGTAGTACATCTGGGGCGCTGGGTGTGCCTGGATTGGGGCCATATTGTGCATCGAAATATGCGGTAGAGGGATTGATCGAGGCGATGCTATATGAGATCGACTCATTCAATATCAAGGCTACATTGGTAGAACCCGGGCTAGTAAGGAGAGACGAGCCGGACTGGGAGTCAAATCCATTGCCTTCCTGGGGTCATTTTTTGATCAAGCCGGCTAGTGAGCCATATTCTGATGCGGCATCGCCGGCTTTGCATGCAAAAAGGATGGTGCAATGGCTTGGAGATAAACAACCCACGAGTGCAGTCAAATGCGCGGAGTTGGTCTGGCAGCTAGGCCATTGTTCCTATCCGCCTTTACGGTTACTTTTGGGAAGTTACGCCATAGAGAGCATTAGAGATCGACTAAGATCAGTCACTGAAGAGTTAGAAGATTGGAAACATCTGCACTTTCAGGTAGCACCGGATGAGGCTGGGAATGACGACGACGGAGAGGAACAAGGCTAAGCATATGCTGGTCATTGAATGATAAAAAATATTGGTATAATTCTGTTGTACTGTTCCCTTCTAAAGGCGCCTCTACGCTATCAATCCAAACCGGGTTCTGTCGCCGAACTCACTACCCCAAAATAAAGAAAGCTGTGACAGCGAGTCGCTTATAGAACCCACTTCCTAAGAAATAAAACGCCACCCAATTGTAATCCTCCCTTTTCACTTTATGTACCTTATCTCACTTCCGGCGCTGGTGCCGCCGCCATCGCAATATCATGGTTGATCGGGTCCGCAGTCTCCTCCCTTTGTATTCTCTCAAACAACCTTCTCCACCACATCGGTGGATCTAAAGGTCGATGTCCATTGTGTAGCGGTGGGTAAACATCAGAAAAGAAATACCATATATGTCCAGTAACCACTCCCATCAACTCGTCTTTTGGAATCGTATTATGAATCATGTAACTGAAGCCCATCAACACCCAAGGTAGCCAAGGAGCCCTAAAGACTAGCAGCCCAAGGAACCCCAATCTTGTGTCCGGATTCCTTCTTGACCAAATATAGACGAGAGTTGACGATAGCGGGTGGCTTAGGAATGGCATCGATACTAATGGATTAATGCAGATCAAGCACACGGTGGCATAGAGTAACAACCATGAGAAATGGGCCGGCGATCGACCGGAGGATTCTTCGAGAAGCCGTGAGTACCGCGTTTGGAAGAAGACATGGAAGACCAGGTCGAGTGACAATGGACCGAAATATACAAAGGTTGTTAAGAGGCGCCAATACTATTTCACATTAACAAGTTAGCTTAATTCCTCCAACTTAAAAGGATATTCCCGAAGAGCAAGGAGAACTTACCTGCGATTTGACGAAGACGGCCCTGAAACTATAGAATAACTGGAAAGGCGTGATAATTTGACACTGTACCAGAGCACTTGTAATTACCGTGGCCGTCGTCCACCACCTGGTACAAACAGGCATTTCCCAAAACCATGTCTCGAGTGGAAATCCAGCTTGTCCCCCTATCCCACCATCGCCTTGCCCCATCATTTGATCCATCGCTCTTTTTGGGTTGTGGTATGGCGGGGTATGTTGTTGGTAAGCAATGCGACAATGTTAACTACACATATGCCGTTCACTGGCTTGGATATTTCGAAAGAAAGGTTGCGTTTTTCTCTTTGTGTATGGTTAAATCTGGTCTTATAATATAACTTCAAATGAAGTGGGTTTTAATGATCTGTTATTAATGAACAAGCTGTCCAGTTCAACTTCGGAGGAATTTATACAAACATCGGGGCTTGAATACTTCCATCGGGGCATTATGGCTGACAGATAAAGCAACGGTAGCAGTAGCCTTTCGGTCGCTTAGATATCAGCCACAGCCAAGTTTACAAGGGTGGATGATTGATTGGTCAATTCTCATACGGCTGGCCTTGAATGTAAACAAGGGTCCGGTCCTAAAGATCCTGTGCCGATGGAATGAAGACTGAATTGTTACAATTGCCTTTGTCTGTATACACTGTAGGTCACAATAACCACTGATTTCGATAGAGTCTGGTTGGACATCTGGAGGAAAATAGGTGATTTTTTCCCTCTACATGCAATTGTCACAAGCATTCTTCACACATCATAACGCGCATCTTGTCGCAAAACGCGTCCCAACCTCCAGAATTTCCAGACAAAAGCACTCACTTTCCGTTTTCATCACCACCGACACAACATCCGAATATTCGTTGTCGCCGTACGCAACTTTTTGTAGTAGCAACTGAACGGCACCAAATAATAAAACGGCACAATGTCGCAAATGCAAAAGAAGAAACAGCGCGTCTCGCTGGGCGAATCTTCAGCGCCGGGAATCGCAAAGAAGGGAAGGCCGGCGGGGAAGACCACACCAAGTAAGAATGCGGGGAAGAGGCCCAGTGCTGCGAGTGCTATTGAACGTAAGTTTGTGTCTTGTTCACCGGAAAGACCTTTGCGCGTATCCGCGCATACAAATTAGAGAAAATGGATGCGCGAGAAAGACATCTTGCTAACAGCTTGGCGTAACCAATAGCCGGAGACCCAATTCCTCGGGGGAAAAAGCGTCGTTACAAGCCTGGCACCAAAGCTCTACGCGAAATCAGAACATACCAAAAATCCACCGATCTGCTGCTCCTCAAACTCCCTTTCTCCCGCCTGGTAAGTTCATTCAACTTCGTTTTTCCCTCCCATTTTCATAAATGGGCCACTGATGAATCTTAAATTTCCAGGTTCGAGAAATCGCAATGACAGTCCGACCACAAGGCGAAGATTTCCGCTGGCAATCGCAAGCCATTCAAGCTCTCCAAGAGTCTGCGGAAGCTTTCCTAGTCCATTTGTTCGAGGATACGAATCTTTGTGCCATTCACGCGAAGAGAGTGACGATTATGCAGAAGGATATACAGCTCGCGAGACGCATTCGAGGTGTTTGGGGAGGCTTGGGATAAGTCGATCATTTACATTGCAAAGATTTTTGCTCGTGTCCTGCTACTAAATTTGGCACATAGTTTACTGTTTGCTTCTAAGAGTAAAATTCTACTTCCATTCTGGAGAAAGAGGCGTCTGGGTATTTAGTGGCTGTCTGATTGGCTTGTTTGAGCCGCAGCTGAGGTTTGGGCGGGATCTGGACTGCATACATCTTCTTCGCTTTGAATTGCTAGATGAGGTGGAAGTGGAATGCTGCCCCAACTCTAAATTTGTATTACGACAGAACTTGGTTCTTGTGCTAAGCTTAGCTTGAAAGGATATTCATAATGCCGAAAATCAATCTACCATTCAAACTTTTAGGTCCGTCGTTCTGGAGCGAGTTGTATCTCTGCTCTAGAATCCATATACCCTCAATGGCTTGTAATCACTTCAGCCATACTCTTCTACTTGGCGGTAGTCTCATTTATTCTGTCTTCTCTATTCAAGTATATGTGACCGTGGTGCCATCTTCCGCGGGCTCGAGCAGCTTCCATTCACACTTGATATCATTCTTCGCAAACATTTCTAAAATGACCTTTGCAATCTCGTCAAAATTACTTGTAGCGAGTGCAAGAATTGTCGGCCCAGCCCCTGATAAACAGATTCCACAAAGTCCAGGATGAGATTTAGGAGTGACGGACTGTAAGATCTCTGGCAACCCAGGTATCAAGCCTTTTCGGTAAGGCTGGTGAACTTTATCTTGCATAGCAAGATATATCTGCTCTGCATTTGGAGGCGACTTGCCCAGCGCTGAAGGTAGCAACGCAATTCTTTGGAGGTTGAATACCACATCGGCACGGGAGTAAGAGGTTGGTAAAACGCTTCTGGCTTTTGCGGTGGCCACTTCGAAGTGCGGAATTATGGCAATAGCTTTAATTTCGGAAGCCCAAGGGAATTTCATGTAATGCCCAATGCCAATCGGGGGTTCAGGAGGATTAAAGCCAGTGTCCATGCCTCCTGCGGGCTCGGGAAGAACTTCACTGAGGGGAATTTCCTTGCGTTCGGTGTCTTCGGCGCTTAGATCATTCAGGTAGGTTCCTACAAAACCCCCGTATAGAGCTGCCGCTACATTGTCTGGATGTCTTTCTAGAATAGACGTTAGTTTTAGGTTCTAAGCACAAAGAAAAGAGGCCCTACCTATCATGAGACAGTAATCCAACATCCGAGCCTTCGATAAGCCTAACTTTCCTACCTCATTTCCCAGCACTACACCAGCCACCACGGCGGCACCAGATGACCCCAACCCTCTGCCCAATGGAATGGGATTTATGATATGGACTGATGTCTCGGATGGAAAACTTCTCTGTCCATGACATCTGAGTACGTAAAGTGCTGTGCGTGTAATAAGATTACTATCAGCGGTCAGCGGGACCTCTTCCGCTCCTTGTCCTTCATATGTGATCACGCAATTTAGAGGAGCCTTCGACGTTATATTTGGTGTAACCTGGACCTGCAATTCGAGCCATATCGAGAGGGCGAGGCCTATTACATCGAACCCGGGTCCAATATTTGCGGAAGAACAAGGTACTTCTAATTGGAAGTCAGCTCTGATTTGTGAGAGAGGATCGGAGAGGCGGACTTATGGTGATCATTATGATAGAAACCAAAGCAACGTGAGATTGGCGGGCAGATTTCAAGTGATTGTTGGGGTTTTGCAGACTGGGTTTTGTATGGTCTGAACTTTTTTTTTTATCAGCCTTGTCCGATATCGCGGGGAAGACAAACAGTCAGCCGATCGATATGCTGTTGCATCTAACCTTGTAAATATTCTATCAATCAGATCTCTTTCTGTAACTGAATCTTGATATATGTTGACCTCTAGATTGCAGAAAGCTTTCTAACTTTTCGTATACATTTAAATTGAACTGTACAGTCGGAAACACCCTGATGAGTGAGAGTGGTAGAATGTCCCGTCCAATTGAGATCAGCTGTTCTGCAGGGTTTGCGGGCATGTTTACACCCCGCCAAAAAATACCCCAACCCCCTGTAAATCATCTGCACTACCCCTCCATAATTTTTTTTTCATTTCACTTTTCAAATTTCTTCACCACCCGCCTTAATCTCCCACCTAACACAATCAACCATTCACAATGGAACCTATTCGAATACTTCTTGTTGGAAATGGCGGACGAGAACATACACTGGCTTGGAAACTCAGTCAATCACCCCTCGTGGAGTCCATAATCGCAGTGCCAGGGAATGGGGGAACTTCGAACTGCCCAAAAGTTACCAATGATAGCAGTGTAAAAGCAGACGATTACCCAGGTCTTGTTGCATTGGCCCAGAAGAACAATATCACTTTGGTAGTTCCTGGACCAGAAGCACCGCTCGTTGATGGCATCGAGGGCTATTTCCGCGCTGTTGGGATACCTTGTTATGGGCCTTCGAAACTCGCTGCCCGCTTGGAAGGCAGTAAGGCATTTTCGAAAGATTTCATGAAGAAATATGGCATTCCTACTGCAGCATACGAAAATTTCACCGATTACGAAGAAGCCCGCAAGTATATCGACAGTATCGATCACAATGTTGTTATCAAAGCAAGTGGTCTGGCAGCTGGGAAGGGCGTTCTCATTCCAACTTCGAAGGAAGAGGCACAACAGGGGTTGAAAGATATCATGCTGAATAAAGAGTTTGGGGATGCTGGTGACGAGGTCGTTATTGAAGAGTTCCTTGATGGTGACGAACTGAGTATCCTCACGTTTTGTGATGGCCATACCATTCGATCACTGCCTCCTGCTCAGGATCATAAAAGAATATTTGATGGAGATCAAGGCCCAAATACTGGAGGTATGGGTTGTTACGCGCCTACCAATATCGCGACCAAGGAATTGATCGAGGAGATCGAGAAAACTGTATTGGAACCTACAATTCGCGGTATGAGCAAGGAACGTACACCTTTCGTCGGAACGCTTTTCACCGGGTTGATGATCACAAAGAACGGACCAAAATGTTTGGAGTATAACGTTCGATTTGGAGATCCAGAGACGCAAACTCTCTTACCACTATTGAGCGAAGACACTGATCTTGCAGATATCATGATGGCATGCACTCAAGGTTGTCTGGATGCCGTCGACATCAAAGTGGATGCCAAATTTAGTGCAACCGTTGTCGTAGCCGCAGGTGGATATCCAGGTCCATATGCTAAAGGCACGCCCATGGAAGTCAGCACACCACCTGCGGGTACTAATATATTCCACGCCGGCACAATAGTGAAGGATGGACAACTCCAGACATCCGGAGGTCGTGTAATTGCAGCACAAGCTGTTGCAAGCACACTAGAGCAAGCGGTGAAAGACGCATACTCTACGGTTGATCTCATAAAGTTCGACAAGATGTTCTACCGCAAGGATATCGCTCACCGAGCATTCAGGGCAAAACCTGTTGCCAAGGAGGCCTTGACGTACGCATCTGCAGGTGTCAGCATCGATGCTGGAAACGATTTTGTAGAACGTATCAAGAAAGCAGTTTCATCCACACGCAGGCCAGGAGCAGATGCTGAAATCGGTGGATTTGGTGGAGAAGTAGATCAACACATCGCCGGATACTCGAATGCTCCAATATTGGTTGGGGCTATCGATGGAGTTGGAACCAAACTCATGATAGCACAAGCCATGTCCAAACATGACACAGTTGGGATTGATTTGGTTGCTATGAACGTCAACGACTTAGTTGTTCAAGGTGCCGAGCCACTAATGTTTCTCGATTACTACGGCTGCAGTCAATTGAAACTCGAAAATGCAGCAGCATTTGTGGAAGGTGTAGCGGCTGGATGTATTGATGCCAATTGCGCACTCGTTGGCGGCGAAACTGCCGAAATGCCTGGCATGTATCAAAAAGATGATTACGACGCGGCCGGAACTGCTATTGGAGTCATGGAGAAAGAATATAGGTTACCTAAGAAAGATATTATGGCAACAGGCGACATCCTCCTTGGATTAGCATCTGCCGGTGTTCACTCTAATGGTTTCTCCTTGGTTAGAAGGATCCTCGAGAGAGAGAAATTGGCATACACTGCTAAAGCTCCTTGGGATGAGTCGAAAACGGCTGGCGAAAGTCTTCTTACACCAACACGCATCTACGTTCGATCTCTCCTGCCAGTTACGAAAAAGCACCTGATTAAGGGACTTGCCCACATCACCGGTGGTGGCTTAACTGAAAACGTTCCTAGGATGTTACCACCTCATCTAGCTGCAGAGATCGACGTTAAGACATGGCAATTACCAGCTGTATTCCAATGGCTTCAAAGTGCCGGCAATGTGAGTGCTACAGAGATGGCCAGAACGTTCAATACGGGCATTGGAATGGTTGCGGTTGTCAGCAAGGAGA
>JWJA01004825.1:0-17942 GCA_000812885.1 Lanzia echinophila
AATTTTCCAAAATAAAACTTTTTATATTTGAGAATTTGATTGTTCAAATCTCACTTACTAATTATATCAAGAATATTTCTGATTGTTGAGTGAAAGTTGAACATTGAGATGTCTAACAACAGTCTGCCCATAGATCATGATATGATTGTTTTTCATAAGTTTTCAATTAACTTATTTTATTAGTCTAACTTCCGGTGAAATTCTGCTTCTCCCGGTGAGCATTTGCTAGTGCTTCTCTCGGCGACCTTTTTCTTCTCCTATAAGCCTTTACCTTCCTTCTCCAGGATTTGGAAGAAGAGATTACGGACATCTCTATACATGATTATCAGATCATGTTCGAGTAGCTGTATCATATCAATTCAAAAGGTGCACAAGTGTACAAGTGATCTCAGATGAATGATGAACCCATGCATAAGAGCTGAAGCCCAGTCATTTGCAGAGTTGAGGTTTTGTTAAGATTTAGATATTGTGTTTATTTCTATCTGAGTATCTATCTACCAGTAACGATGGTTATACACATAATATAATATAACTAAAGGACGAACGCTGCGGAGGATTACGAAATTGTAATCGTCGTTGATTGATTTACTATAAGGTCTAGATGATTGGTGTGTGTTGTGACGTGGGGATGTGTTGTGGATTGTGTTGTGTTGTGTTCTTGGCAATGTTGCTGATGATGGAACTTGGGGTATATGATCATGTTGATAAGGTGTGTTGAAGAAGAGTTGATCCGGAACACTAAATAAATAATTGTGAAAGCCGGTTTCGTTTTATCGAGTGAATTTGAGGATACGAATGTCGAAAGAAGAGCATTCCTGGGTCGTGGGGTTTGGTCTTGTTTATGTCGAAAATATCCTTTAAGTCGAGTTGGGGAAAGGACGGGCACCTGATCTCAAATCACAAAGTGAGTGTGTGTAGCGGTATTTATTCAGCCATGCCGAGGAACAAGAGAGAAGTCTGGAGTGCGGGAACTTAGCCATGTTTGGGCTGTCCTGGACTGTTGGTGTTTGTTTATAGATGCTATATTACATCAAGTCGCCTTCGAACAATAACGTAGGTTCTTATGAGTTCTGGGGAATACTTCCATGTAGAGTCTCTACCTCGAACAATTCGCAGTACCGGGGAGGTAAATCGCTATTTGGAATTGTAACTATGGGTTTTGTTCGACCAGTCGGGAAGTGCCTCTGAAGGACTGGGGTTAGGGTCGACGAACCCAGCCTCTTTAGCAGCATCGGCGAGCAAGGGTGCAATTTTGACCGCAGTCATTCTCCGACCATGGTCCCATATTGTTGCCGTGCGTATTGCGTTTCTCAGTTGCGGAGAATATGTCCGTCCCACGTCCAAGTCCCTTTTCCGCGACACGGCACTCATCTGCCATATATTTTGGTCGGGGAACTTATCCCAATCTCTTAGTTCAAAGTGTGCCCATGCACCACTAAATCGCATCCCTTTAATCACGACGTTGCAGGGCCGGCACAGATTGTATACGCATACTACGAGGGAATAGAGGTCGCTTTCGAAGGAGTGACGAGCTGTACCTGGAAAATGTGCCCCATTCCAACCTGTTGGTGGCTTGGGGTCAAATAGAAGCTCAGGGGCGAAAAAGCACGACGTTCCTACACAAAGACGATTTTTTTGAAAATACTCATTAGGGTTATCATTCCCGAGGCCGAAATCAGATATCACGAGGTAAGGATATTTCATACTGTTTAGCGTTGCTCTGGATCTCAGAAGGATGTTATCGGGTTTCAGGTCTCGGTGGAGGATAGGGGTCCAGCCATCTACCGGACGACCTTTAAAATTTCTGGCTTCCGGATCAGTTCCAAATGATCTCCCGCCATACATGTAGGAAAGGCCGTCAACAAGGCCGACTAGAGCGTGCCACACAAAGCGTTCAGGGGCGATGGCTTCCTCTGGCGTTCCAATTCGAGAGGCATATCTGTCGATAAGATCGTTGAGGGAGCCCCGATCGCAAAATTCAAGATACAAAGATCCTTCTAGCGGGTTGTCCAGGTCTGGATATATAAAAGAATCAATGGCGTTGGTAAGAGCAGGGTGGATCAACTTTCGAGTAATCAAAATCTCAGTCACACCAACACCGTGCTCGCCATCGTTAGGTTCCAAGCTGCCCTTTGTGAATCTCTTCTCTACATAGAGCTTAGATCTTCCTCCACCTTTTGGCCGCACCACAAAGATTCCCCCATTCATGCCACCTACGGCATTTGGTCCTGATCCAGTTCCATCGTCGATTGTGTGTACGATCTCATAACTGTCGCGATTGTAGTTGTGACTAAGGGGAGGACGTCTCATCTGCCGGAGAAGGCCCTTGCTATTTTTTGTAACAGTCGCGGATTCTCGCAGCTCCCTTGGAATACTGAGAAGCCGAGACTCCATTTCCTTTTTGCCATAGCGCGGATCTTTGCTGGACTTTTCCTTGGTCTCCTTATTGTAATAATATTCGCGAGCGTTAGGGCCGGTGCCATCCACCCTGAGTTGCCACGGTCTAGGAATTACGCCGAAAGTTGGATGATCATATGTCGTATGATTGCCATGTATAAAATATACTCTGGTATCATTATCCACTTTTGATGTCCATCCCTCGGGAAGTTGTGACATCTCTGGAAGCCGTGCAATTGCCTCCGCCCTGATTGAGGACATCTTGCTTGAGATTGGTGAACTAAACTTGGTGAGTGCCTGTTAATGAGTAATGGAAGGGATATACTGAGGTAACAGGACTGAACAAGACCCTTTCGTGTGAAAGATGCAGATATAGACGTGGAAACATAAATCATAGATATTGAATACGGCATCATGATTCACAAGTATCCTAATTCGTGATTCTTCCATCTGATCCATAAATTCGGAGTCATAAAATTGGACGTGGTCGTGGAGTCATCCATTTCCTGACAATTTGTTTGTGAATGACCGGAGCGAATAAAAACATCAAAAACTTCTTCTGTACTCTATGTATACCGCAGTAAAAATGACAACCAAGGCAAAGGAATATAAGTTCGAACTCTGTAAACGTCGAAAGGTTATGTTGAATCCTCTTACCACAGACTTCACAGACTTCAAATTTATGGCCGCACAGAATGGTACTGCCCACGAAGACTCCAAGAAAGCAACTATTAAGAGTGAAATGATTGAAGGCCTGCCCATGCGGCCTCGGCACAAGGATACCACTCCATATAATAAGACTCATATTTGGTCTGTAGAGACATATGAGGAAAAGCTTGAGAAATATCGACATTTCTTTACGGGTCGGCCACTAATGAGATCTTTGGATGATGACGATAACACCGACGAGATGCTGGTGAGTACACAACTCGCACTTCTCTTGGACACAGAAGAAGAGAACAAAGATAATAATCATTCTATGGATCAAGTAAGACTAACCTGAAAATCCATGTCGCAGGGCTCACGACTCTTCGACCGACTAAGAGAAGAAGTAAGACGCCAACCATCAAGACGAATAAATAAGCAGGTAAACGGAGATGAGTACAGAGGAGAATTACAAGTTAGAGCATATTGGCAAAATTTACGAAGCGAGCTCCAAATCGATGAAGATGAGAAATCGCCAGCAACCGTGAAATCATCTGAGGAGCCATATCAGGACACTCGGAAACATGTGGCGCCGGTAGTAAGCCTCGGTAATGGGCTACGTCGAAAACGTCGAATAATGCGTCGGATTCCAAAGTTGTTTGGATCTGAGCATCAATCATATGTTCAGAATAAGAGCAAGAAATAGAAATATTAAAAATTTGACCAGTTGATGTTTTTGTTTGGCTTCAAACAACAACGGCTTCCCCCGGACCTGGATATCTTTTTACGAGCTTAAACCCGGTCGGTAAAGTTAACCTCGGCGAATTCAATCTCGGCAAGACACTCATGTACTTTACATCTAGAAATCAATCGACTCCCATATTCCATCATGGATACTTTATTTGCAAAAGGCGAGCTTCTCAAGTTGCACAACAATTTCCTACGAACACTAAGGAAAAGTGATTGATTTCGACACTAGGGCACTCTCTGGAAAACAACTCAGTGCTCGTTCGATATTGCTACGAGCACAAACCGCACTTGGACAGGCTGAACATGTATTTGCAGACATACAGGGAGTAGACGAGGTAGTATTGGGGGCTGCTAGGTCATTAGCTATGCTCCTGACCAACGAGTCGAAAGCAATAGCGAAGAGTTTGGCAGAGTGCGACAGAGACACAAAGGCAAAAGACAATACCACTGTGGCCATAGCCGTGATTGTCTAGGGTTTGGCCGGAACAGCATTGCAGCCGATGAGGCAGGGCGAAGACGATTCGACATTATTGACATTGCACCGGGAAAATTCGAGGCTATTTCCTACGAGTCGCTTGCATGGCTTGGCCGTATTCACAATTACATTGGTTGGGGCAGTTGCTTTGAGGGCTTAAATCCACTTGGAACAATCGAACCAATTTGGCTGCCAATGATGTTCGACATGCTCCGAGATGGGATCAAAATATATCGTTGTCAATGTGGCAGACTCCTGCCTTGGACCTCGAGTGGTAGGTCTTGTCATTTACGATTTGGATTCTAGAGATTAACATCAGCACAGGGAGAAGGGAAATACCAGAAGCTTTCTACGTTCTCAAAGACATTACACAAGTGCCATCAACATCCTCAACTCCAAGTTCAGTCACACAAGATATTGCAGAACCACCTAGGAAGAATAGAAGAGGTGGATGTGGCTCGTGAGCAAGCATTCAGCAAGGATGCAGAACGCACTGCAGAGTTAGCGGAATGATTATGTTGAATTTGATTTCTGGGAATGTTGCCAGCGATTTGAACAAGTATGCATAAGCATTTCCTAATAATGTTCCTGCTAACATTTACATCTAGTACACTATCGAACGCATCAAGTGAGCATAGCCTTCTCGCAAAAGATATTGCAGGGATGAGTGCGTAGCCTGACAAAGCGGCTACAAAAGAATTTGCGAATGTCTCGGCATGAGGTAGGGCATGAGACAACCCGGGGTATTGCGTTGAATTTGGCCGAACAAGTTGCTTCAACCATCGTGAAGGAAGAGTGACGTTGGCGAGAAGGAAAGAATGGATGAATGGAGGATAATGCGGAGGATACGACTGCACCTGAGAATCTCACAAAGAACAATGGCAAAATATTATCCAAAGGTTTTCACCCGCAGAATAGTGTACAAAATGCAATCGATCGTCATAAAGCAGTCAGACATTTACCCCATCTCAAAAACACGTAAGAATCACTGGCTATGCTCACGATAACCTCATTTTGCATCCTTTGTGTGATCCTTCGAGCATGAGAAGCCGCCCATCCCACCATTGCAAAACGTGCAAATACCCACTAGGCGATTTTCACGATAGCTTCAAAATTCGTCAGATATCTGCATCTTGACATCACTAATTCCCCATATTCCCATAACTCACGACATTTCACATCTGACCGAAAATATGCGTTTTGTATTCCTGGAGACCCCGTACACGATACCGCATGCAGAATGACGCCGATTGACCGTCAATTTGAGAATGTGCCACTACCCGATACTGACTCTCACACAGCGTTTACTATAAGCCTACGAGGGCTTGTGATTTAATTTGAGGATAAGCAAGAGGCGCTTGTATCGTGGCTGATTTTATTGCTCCTTCACCGTTTCTCCTGACGGGGGAGTGCAGTAAACATATGCACGTACCTTTTTGTACTTTTGGTTGGCTCAATGCTCTGTGTCCGAGCGACTGCGTTCTACACGTTCTCACAAACAAATGGTGATTTCCTTATTTTTTTGGGAGAGATAAGAAGTTTTGACTGGTCGGATATGATAGCGAATTGCTGATTCACAGGGGGAAGCGATGATGTTAAATTGTATGATGTCATATACTCTTTCAACTTGAGTCGCACCCGCATTCTTCGACTCTGAATCCCCTTATTCGTGGCCACTCTTTTCTGTTTTTGATGATTCTATGAGCGTATTTCAACGAATAATGTTGTGCATGATTTCAAATACACCCAATCAATCAATCACATGTTAAACCGTCCCTCCAAATGTTTTTGCCGCCCCATCTATTCTAAAGTTATTTCACCCGTAATCCCGTACGTACGTACTCCCCCACCAAAAATTCATCCAACAAATCCACATCCCACATCCCACATCCTCGCACTGCCCCTCCCCCAACTATCTGCCCCACCCAGCCTCGCCAACCCAATTGTTGTTAGCCAGGTTCTAAGATCGAATTCATGCTTTCTCCATCGAATTCCGGGAAAAGGCGCTGTTATGGTAGCTAGATTTTTCTTCATGATTCAGCATTTTGCTATCTTCTTATTGGTTGTGCTGGCTTATCGGTCTAGACATGACAGGATGGAGGAAAAAAAGCTGAGTAGTCAGGTCGTAGGTTAGAAGATTGACGTATCGTGAGAAAACCTCAAAAATCCTAATGACATGGCAAAGGGAGTATGACTTTGATTATCGTAAATATAAAAATCCCGTAACCGCCTCCTATTTCTAGATATACAAATTCATTGCAATATTGAAAACCAACCAACAAACAATATACTATTTTAAATCCTCCTCAAAAAGACCACCAGCGTCTAGATCTCACAATTCAGAAAGACTAAAAGTTGGACCCATATATATTGACACATTCGCCGCTTCTTAAGTTCCATATTTACCTCACTTATCAGTCTCGAGTTCTTCTTTCATTCCAAATACCTTCCTAGTCCATCAATTGACTTTAGTGTCTTCTTTATTGTCAGGCTACTCCCGAGATATTATAAATCTTTTGTTCTCCCCCCTCTTCAAAATGCCAGCAGCAACTACACCACCACCTCTCAACACAAAAAGCCTAGCAGTTAAGAAAACAAGTTACGCCAGAACACAAGATCCCGAGACGATGAAGTGCAAAAGAAAGATCATCTGTTTCTCAGGTATGTCACTTCTACTACTTTTTTTGCCTCCCACTCTTTATGGAGACTAACATCCGAGTTTGCAGATTTCGATGGCACAATCTTCATGCAAGATACCGGACATGTCCTTTTCGATGCTCACGGATGCGGCGAGGAGCGTCGTCTAGTCCTCGATGAACAAATCAAGACTGGTGAACGGAGTTTCCGAGAGGTCTCTGAAGAAATGTGGGGATCTCTGAGGGTGCCTTTTGAAGATGGATTTTCCATCATGGAAAAGTCCCTCGAGATCGATCCAGACTTCCAAAAGTTCCACAAATATTGTATCACAAACAACATTCCCTTCAACGTTATCAGTGCTGGATTAAAACCAGTTCTGAGAAGGGTTTTGGATAAGTTCTTGGGAGAGGAGGAAAGCAAGAGAATAGAAATTGTGGCAAATGATGCTGTTATCAAGGAGGATGGAAGTGAATGGAAGCCCGTCTGGAGACATGACACTGAGTTGGGACATGACAAGGCACTCTCAATTACGGAGGCCAGAGACCATGCTCAGCTCGAGTGTGAAGATGGAACCATCCCTTTGATCGTCTTCATTGGTGATGGTGTCAGCGATCTACCCGCCGCCAGACAAGCAGATGTCTTGTTCGCTAGACGAGGCCTTCGCTTGGAAGAATACTGCGTTGAGCATAAGATTGCTTATATCCCTTTCGACACCTTTGCCGACATTCAAAAAGAAGTAGAAAAGATCGCCGACGAGGATCAACAAAAGACTGGCGGAAGCGGAAAGCCAGCCAGATTCAACCCAAGAGCCAACCTCTGGAGAAGGGTTTCAAGCAAGAGTGCAGTAAGTTTTCAAACCTCGTTACCAAGACTTCTCGATGCTGACGTTTCATACAAGGTTCCTTCGTACGTCGCAGCTACACCCACCAGAGAAGAAAAAATGTTTTTGTGGCCCGAATCATTCTCTGAGATCAAGCAACCAGCAACTATCCCGGAGCAAATTGCAGCTTAGAGCAGGAAGAATTCGTTGGTCGCATTTCTTACCGTTTTATTTTTCTATTGGTCTGATTAATTGACTCCACAATTGCATGGCGTTTGTGGCATTGGGAATAGGTGTTATTGATTTGTACTGGGAAATTATGAGGGAGAAAAATACTCATCTTGCTGACTTTCGCCAATGAAACTGTGTCGGCAAATGCAACAAAATAGTTAGATATAGAAAGATCAACAATAACAATTGTTCTCTACAAATGAGATCACTGCTTGGCAGATGATCTGATCCTTAATGCAAAATATGTCTGAGGAGCCTTGAAGGATGTCAAGTGTCTTACATCAGCCAAGCAATGGCATCAGCCGTTCAGCGAGTAATTGATGACAGCTTTTGACCATGCTCTTGGCACCATCGCATGAAATTAGACTCGAGGACGTTCTTGATGGCTTGAAAGTTAAACCAAATGTTGCGCTATGTCCGTCGTTAGAGTTCAGGTACGAATGCTTCCACGAATAGAACAAGAACCATAATACCCCTACATATCTCAATTCCAGCCAGTTAGGCAGATAAAAAAACCCCCCATATATACCCAATTGGAAGAGATTAGCTAATGTGTAAAAGATGTTGGATTTTATATATTCCAAATATATATTCATTTGCCAGTACAGTAACATGCGATTATCCGGTTTCTATCTTAAGTTTGAGCAAACGGAATCTCCACCAGCTGCGGGCTGAAGCGAAAGGCTGATTGACATTACTCGGACATTAATATTCTGGGCACTACGTAAATATTTGCAGGCTGCAGCACAGTTGGTATTTTGTAGGGAGTGGATTTTTTCGAGGTTGGGAAAGACATTCATTTTATGTTATTTTCAGGGAGACGAGATTTAGGAGGGTTTTCAAGGGATGAAGGGGTTGTAACGGAATGGAATGAATAATAGGTTAACTTTACGAGAAGAACCGAACCGAACTGAATTGAAAGAACCTTCGAATGTTCCGTGTGTTTGTACTGCATAGTCTAGTACTAGTTTCTAGCCGTCTGTCCAAGTGTTCCACTCTAGATTGAGAATCGTCTGTAGTAAACCCGTTATGGATGGCAGGCATATCGATTTTTGCCGTTTGCATCAGAAATGTTTCTAGTTTCTTGAGATGAGATGTTACTTTTGGGTTGTTTTACAAATTTCCACAGAATTATTCGTTCATTCATTCATAATATATGTACATAAGATTCGGCCAATCTTATTGTAACCTTTGATGATCTCGAGGTCCAATTAGCTCATCTATGAGAAATGAAGGAGGTGGATATGAATATGAAAATCATATGAAGGATGAGGAAACCAACTCCTGGCAGTGCAAATTATTATAGTACTTCGTAGAGCTATTTCACGTAGTTCTACTGATGATGGTTTACAACTTATATCTCCAACCAACATTAACACTCTTATATTTTCCTTCCCAACGTTGAGGGAAAATTCTTCTTGAAATTCCAGAAATAAATCATTCATATCCACATTACATTAATTAATTAATTATATACTTATCTAGCTATATTTGGTTTTATTAGTTCTACTTAGGACACTGACACTCACTCATTTGGAATTCATTCCTCTTTCTTTTCTTACAGGGGCGCCATCTCATATCCCTGAGTTGATCCAACAAAATTTCAATATCAAATACCTACCTAATCCATAACTTTACTCTTTTTTTCCAGAAAATTCCCAAAGGTTTCTTCTCATTATTGCACCAAGTAGAGTTGGAGAGAAGAAGAAATTGAGAGACTCAGTATAATAGCCTGTACTTATGGTTACGGTACTTCGTTATTTCCTTTACGACTAAAGTTTTATCGAAAGGGAAGAATTGGAAGGTATAATACAGATATCTACAATTCATTGTAGTAGGTACTTAACTACAGTATTTAACAGCTACAGCTACAGCTTCAAAACTCAGCAGCTACAGCCAGCTAGGTGTGTTAGCAACAACAACACCACCACCGCCAACAGTGTCAAAATTTCGACTCTTATTGCAACTGGCTGGAAAAGAAAGAAATCCACTTTATTTCTTCAAATAACAAGACAGAAATCATACAATTGGCACATAATTTGTTGATTAATTGTGTTTTTCCAAGGCTTTCTTTAATATCCCTCATTCGGTTGGAGGGTGAATTAACACATCCGTTCGTTCGTTCGTTCAGCCTATTAATACTTGGGGTGCCACACAATTTCCTCAAAATGGTCCGCATAGCTTTGCCTAGCCGTCTTGTTTCTTACAGCAGCAAATCTGGAAGTCGAAGCACCAGTCCCAACCCATCAATGAATAGCAACAACAATATGAAGAATAAAAGCAACGGAAGGGACTCGAGCCCTGAGGGCTCGAAAGTTAATGGATTAATGTTGAAAGTAGTTGTTCTCAAGGTAAGGAAGCCCCACTCCACTGTTGATCTCCAGTTCACGCAGAGCTGCGAAACTGCATTTCGAGACGATATGTTCACGATTATGGTGATTTACGTTTACTGACATTTGTTTACGGCTAGGCTAGAAATTTGGCAGCGAAGGATAAGAACGGGACATCTGATCCTGTAAGTAAACAATATTCGTTACGACAATCTGCTCGCACAAGCTTCTAACCACGGAAGCTAATATATGAATTGTAGTATCTAGTACTCACGCTCGGAGAATCAAAGAATGCAACACAAGCGATTTCCAAAACCTTGAATCCAGAATGGAACCTTACAATTACAATGCCTGTTTCTGGCACAAATTGCCTGTTGCTTGATTGCGTGTGCTGGGACAAGGACAGATTTGGGAAGGACTATTTGGGAGAGTTCGACCTTGCACTAGAAGAGATTTTCTCCAACGATTCTCATGAACAAGAGCCTACATGGTATCCTCTTCGAAGCAAGAGAACCGGTGGAAAAAAGAGCAGCAACGTCTCCGGTGATGTCATGCTACAATTCACCTTGTACGATGCTATGACTCCATCAGCTACCTCCGCCCAAATTCTCGAAAAATTCAGGACCTTGGCAGGAGTGGAGAGCCCTGGTTTTGGCAATATGGGCACGCCGTTGAGGGAGCAAGAGACGATCACCCCCCCAGGTACTGAACAAACAGAGGATGATTACTTTGACGAGGGCACCGAGCCGAGTGACGAAACCGACGATCCTTCTAAACCAGAGACGACCGAGAAGCGACGGAAGAAACTGCGAATCAAGGGATTGAGAAAGAAGAAACAAGAATTGAATGGCTACGAATTTTCGGGTGGCAGTGATGTAGTGGGCATCGTTTTTCTCGAGATTGGAAGAGTTACGGACCTACCTCCGGAGCGAAATATGACACGAACATCATTCGATATGGATCCCTTTGTGGTTGCATCTCTGGGAAAGAAGACGTACAGAACACGAGTTATCCGACACAACCTCAATCCTGTCTTCAATGAGAAGATGATCTTTCAGGTGCTCAAACATGAACAAAGCTATTCTCTATCTTTTACTGTGATTGACAGGGATAAGCTCTCTGGAAACGATTTCATTGCGTCCACCACGATCCCAGTGAAGGAAATAACCGATACTGGCCCAGAAGCCGATCCAGAGACGGGTCTTTATACACTGCGAGATCCTCCAGATGTCAGTATTTTGACACAACCTCAAGCAAAGAGCTCTCGGTTCAAATTGCCATTGTCTAGGTCCGCTTCATCACAAAGTTTGAACAGAATGGGACGCCCCGCATTGACATCTAAAAATTCGAGTCAAAATACCAACAGTGGGTTTGTTTCGGGGGGAACCACTCCTACCCTTGCTCCAACAAGCTTTCCAGGATCCAATCCAGCACCTTTTTCTTCAAGTGATGTCTCGCAACCTCCCCGAGGGGAAAG
Organism: Lanzia echinophila; assembly: GCA_000812885.1. Taxonomy (NCBI): domain Eukaryota; kingdom Fungi; phylum Ascomycota; class Leotiomycetes; order Helotiales; family Rutstroemiaceae; genus Lanzia; species Lanzia echinophila. The sequence continues at coordinate 11,763 of JWJA01004825.1, forward strand.
TCCAGAGGGCCGCATGGAACAGTCTGGGGACCCTGAATTACACCCATTCACGATACCATTGAAGCTTAAAAATTCAGAGAAATGGGAAGAAAAGCATAGTCCAGTGTTGTACCTCAAGGCTAAATATGTTCCTTACCCTGCTTTGCGTCAGCAATTTTGGAGGGCAATGTTGAGGCAATATGACACGGATGAGAGTGGCCGTATCAGTAAGGTTGAGCTCACCACTATGCTGGACACGCTTGGTTCAACTTTGAGAGAGTCCACCATCAATGGTTTCTTCAGACGTTTCCAGCACTCACCAAATGGAGACACAAATTCGGACTTGACGTTGGATCAAGCCGTCATTTGTCTAGAAGATCAGCTACAAGGGAAGCCATCGCTTAACCAGACTGTTGGGGACAAGGTGAAGCAATATATTCCAAACGCAGCACAGATCAAGGATGCTCTTCCACATCAACTTGGCGGTACCGAGTCTGCTGGCCCTACGCCGGAATTCCAGATGGCATCTGGCGAGGCTGCAACACAGAATGTTTCGACTCAATCGGTGGACGATCTAGGTGCTGCTGGAGAAGAGGGGGATCTTCTCGACAGTGACGATCTTAATGATCAAAAGGAAGAGCATGTCGTTGAAATTAGAGAATGCCCAATCTGTCATCAGCCTCGCCTCAACAAGCGGTCCGATGCCGACATCATCACCCACATTGCTACTTGTGCTAGCCAAGATTGGCGCCAAGTCAACAACCTCGTCATGGCTGGCTTCGTAACATCCAGTCAAGCTCAGCGTAAATGGTACTCGAAAGTCATCACAAAGATTTCATACGGAGGTTACAAGCTCGGTGCAAACTCTGCCAACATCCTGGTACAAGACCGTATCACTGGACAAATCAATGAAGAAAGAATGAGCGTCTATGTGAGACTGGGAATCAGACTGCTATATAAAGGATTGAAATCTAAAGAAATGGAAAAGAAGAGAAGTATGTTAGGCTGTGTCATTTATTACAAATTTAGTTCATTACCTAGTAGAACAATTGCTAACAGAAACCCAGTTCGAAAACTTTTGAAGGGCCTAAGTTTCAAACAGGGTGTCAAATATGACGATCCTGCTTCAGCTGCTGAAATCCAGAAATTCATCAACTTCCATCAACTGGATATGAGTGAGGTTTTACTACCACTTGACCAATTCAAAAACTTCAACGAATTCTTCTACCGTCAACTGAAGCCCGACGCACGTCCATGCTCTGCCCCCGATAATCCACGCATCATCGTGTCCCCGGCTGATTGTAGATCTGTTGTCTTCAACAGAATGGATGAAGCAACCAAGATTTGGGTAAAAGGCCGCGAGTTCTCGATCGATCGACTTCTAGGTAGCGCATATCCGGAGGACGCAAAGCGATATACGAATGGCGCTTTGGGTATCTTCCGTCTCGCACCTCAAGACTACCATCGATTCCATATCCCAGTCGACGGTGTAATGGGCACGCCTAAAACTATCGAGGGAGAATATTATACTGTAAATCCCATGGCCATCCGTTCTGCTCTTGACGTCTACGGGGAGAACGTTCGTGTAGTTGTACCAATCGATTCAGTTGCTCATGGAAGAGTCATGGTTATTTGTGTCGGTGCTATGATGGTGGGAAGCACAGTCATCACTCGTCAAGCTGGCGAGAATGTGAAACGTGCGGAAGAGTTGGGATACTTCAAGTTCGGCGGAAGTACAATCCTTTTGTTGTTTGAGGAGGGTGCTATGAAGTATGATGATGACTTGGTGGGAAATTCAAGTGAGGCTTTGGAAACTTTGGTGAGTTCATTCATTCGCGCTTCTGTGACGAATAAGAAAATAGGGTTTGAGACTTAACTAACACGAACATAGGTTCGCGTGGGCATGTCAATTGGCCATCATCCAACTCAAGGGCAACATACACCCGATATGCGCAAAGCCGAAGCAGATGTCACAGAGAGTGAGAAAGCTGACGCAAAACGTAGAATTGAGGGTAGTATTTCAAATGAAGGTGGGATGCTACATGGCAAAACACAAAGGGCTAGTTTAGCTGGTTAGATGAAAGGAAACAACTAGAGAAGCGAAACATACATTCGACATCGAAGTGCTCAGTCGGGTTTGGGAGGCAAAGGCGTTTTGTTGCACGTTCAATTGCTCAAGTTTTGATCAGACATTGTGAGAGCTGGAGAGATGCATGGTTGGTTGGGGGTAGGGTATGGGGTGGCATGGGGATATCATGGGAGAAATGAAATGGAAATGAAGTGATGAAGTTAATTTAATTGGATGGCAGGATAAGATAAACTAGCTAGGCAACATCGTAGAGGCATGGTCTTCTGTTTGCTCAATAAAGTTGGCTTTATTTTTATTTGCCAAGTAGTTTTAATAATTGGCTATCAGGTAACCTATAATAATCTGGGCACGATTCGTTCCTGGAATTCGCGTTTGGCCTCTTTCTAGCTGGTGTGTGCCCAAACTTCAAAGTGCTAGTTGGTGGTGGCAGACTTCACGGCAATGGATTTCTTTTGGGGATTGCCCAACTATCTGACTATAGAATGGGCAAACTACCTATTGCTGATATGTTTGATGTTCTTCACCAATTTTTTTTTTTTGATATTCATTTATTATTAAACCCTGCCTTAAATAATATCTTTACCCTGTGTGATGGCCTGGCTGCATCAAGTGCCGTACCCGGTACCGAATAATCATCACGTGTGACAAAACTACTTGCCGCTCTTGGACTTTGCTCGGTAAAATTGAAAGCTTTAATCTTGATCACCCACTTATTGAAGGTCAGCCTCGAAGATCAAGAGCCTCGTAGCCTTACTTACACAAAAACATCGCCGGTCAACACATTTGATTCCGAGTCAATCAATCATTTCATCTCTTGGAGAATCACAAAGAGCATTGCATTTATCTCATTAAATTTCCAATCTCATTTACGACACCAGACATCTTATTTGTGCAACAAAAGGATGGAGCCTTCTAGCAAGAAACGTCGTCTTGCCCCCAAAGTCGCTGAACAACAGACGCAAGAACAAGCAAGTACCTTATCTCAATTGTCCCGGTCTATTTTATCTAATCAAGAATATAGTCACCTCAAGCTAGGTTCGATCATAATAAACCCATGCCCAATTTAGCAGAGCCTGCGCCCTCAAACGAGAGAAGCGATTTCGAGTCGTTCGCCAGACATCTGCAAGATGCAGCAATGCTCATCTATGCACAAGCAAATCGGGCCCCATATACAGGCGTAACAGTGCTACTTCTACGATGGGAAGAAGATTTAAGTGTTGAGCAAGATCTTTTGCTTTTGCAGAAGGTTTTCCATGAACGCTTCAATTTTCGGACCGAGACATGGAATATACCAAGTGGACCAAATCCAAATGTCAAATTGACAATGCAATTGGCGCAACACATTGAACACACTCGACCCGATAACCTTTTAATTGTTTATTATGCCGGTTATGGTTTCGTGGGTTCGGATCATCAATTATATTGGGCTTGGTAAGATTTGGAGTTTGTCTAGCCTTATGGTCATCGCTGATACGAGGTAGCAATCCGCATGAAGATTCCCCAAAGTTTAAATGGGAGGGCATCAAATATTTACTCGAAGATGCGCAACCTGACGTCCTGCTCTTGCTCGATTCTTGCGCTATTACAGATTCTTCGGCCGCAGGAAGTTTGGGCATTAAGCAAGGTATTGCAGCATATAGCCCAGACCAAGTAACACGTGAACCTGGAACACGTTCATTCACTTACCACTTATCGGAGGCTTTGAATAAACTAGGCACTGGCCGCCCCTTCAGTACGCAGCGACTCCATGAGGAGATCATCTCACAAAAGCACAATGGATTCTTGCAGCACACTGGACTTACAAATGGAGCAGGAAAAGCAGCCTCGGCCCATGAGAGAATGCCGGTATCTTTCTCTTTGACCCCCGGAACTTTGCAAAGCATCTCGTTATCTCCTTTAAGCCAAATTCCACCACCAGCGACCTCAGGATCACCTTCTGGCACCACCGAAAACAATGCTCATGGATCCAATAATACCGAGGAACCGATCAAATCGACTGCTAACTCCGATCTCACATTTGAAGAAGTGAGAGCATTGGTATGCACTACTTTTGTCGGCGAACCAAGTCAAGACATGGCATCGTTCAAACAATGGTTACATAACACGCCTTTAGCAGCATCAAAAATTGCGGTTGAGGGAATGTTTCATGGACCACCAACCATTCTTCTTGTTTCAATGCCTATTGCAGTCTGGAATGTTCTGGCTGCTGAGGGAATATGTTTATTTTTGGGTTACATCAACTCTCACAATATGACGACTGATTATCAGCATTTGATTGGAGCAATATCACCTGGCAGCAAAGCTGCTACCTATAAAGAACTGGAAGACGGCAAAATCTTACTCGAAGCTCGGGAGGCCGCAGCATCTACGCCTTTGATGACTAGACATGAACCGATTCAGCAAGAGCCAATCAGGCCCCAAGAAGTTGTTCACCAAACACCAACACAGCCAGAAACAACGAGACAAGATGCTCTACATACCAATCCTCAGCCAATTCCACAGGTGATTTATCAAGATGCTGCTGGACCATCAAATATTCCGGAGCACACAGACGCCGTAGAAGACTCGGTAGAAATGCATGAAGCTGCCGAACAACTCAAAGCCTTGAGCCATGTTCGACATGTTAGCCATGACCATTTAACACCGAATGACAGAAATCATTCTCACTTGCCATCGGAGGACTCGCCCGGACTCCGAAGCGGCCGGGAAGAGTCTGCATCATCTCAAGAGCAAGCTGGTTCCGAAGTTGACGAGACAATGTATGGTACTGAATACAACTCCCCAGCGTCGAGAGCGGCCAAACCTCGAAGATCTGCACAAAAGCAAGGCCCGAAGCAAGATACCCGGTGCTCGATGTGTAGTCATGCGCCGTTCAAAGACTCGTCTTCGTTGCGCAAACACATAGCCGCAGCTCATACAAGACCATTCCCCTGTGCATTTTCCTTTGCAGGCTGCACAAGTACATTTGGCTCTAAAAATGAGTGGAAACGCCACATTGCATCTCAGCACCTTTGCTTGACATTTTATCGTTGTTCCTCCTGCACCCAAGGCACAACAGAGGGTAAGGGCAATGAGTTCAATCGCAAAGATCTTTTCACTCAGCATCTCCGCCGTATGCATGCCCCCTTTGCCATTAAGAAGGCTTTGGCGAAAGGTGACTCGAAATTACAAGTTGAGTGGGAGACCCATGTCAAAGAAATGCAAGCTTCTTGTTTGGTGACCAGAAGACAACCGCCACAAAGATCAGCTTGCCCAAAAACAGATTGCTCAAACGTTTTTGAGGGTGCTGGCAGTTGGGATGATTGGACTGAGCACGTTGGCAGACATATGGAGAAGGGCGAAGCCAGCAGACTCGGTGTAGATAGGTTGTTGGCCAGATGGGCTTTGGATGAGGGGATTATTGAGAGGAAGGAAGACGGTGAATACAGGTTGTGTGGGACCGAGAGAGAAGCAGTTCCAGGTAGTAATGGAAATGCTGGTGGCTACTATTCAGATGGTGGTGGAAAGAAGGAAGTGGAGGACAAGGGTGGCATTGAGAATCTGATGGCCTTGACCAGCGATAGCATGGCCATTGATGGATGATGAAGGATGGTATTATGGCAATTCTACAGAGTAATTCGGAGTCATTATGGCTATCTCTTTTCGTATCTGATATCATTGGGATGGATCATTTGGCTATTTTGTTTCTCCTTCTCTCATTGTAGCCTTGCCTTTGTCCTTTCTTTAATCTTACTTTGGCGAGCACTTCCTTCTGGTGAATGGCGATTGTCGTATCCTTTGCTTTTGGTCTTTAATCTAAGGGTGGGAGAAATCGGATGGATTGTTATGGCAATGGAATATCTTGATTTCAGGGAAGGTCAGGGAGTAGTGGAGTCTTTGATAAGAGCACAATTAAAAATAACTCTTTATTGCCCAGCAATTTTGTTCTTGTCCCTATTTGAAAATTACACTACTAGATACTGAACATATTGAATGCTGGGACTTTCAATGGCTGAAGCTGCTACCCCAAATGGGGTCGTATAATATATAGGGCAAATTACCGGATTACCCATGATATTCTTATTCATTACTCGAATGCCCGCTGGAATCGAAGATCGAGAAGTTCGATTTGA
>JWJA01004826.1:0-25332 GCA_000812885.1 Lanzia echinophila
ACCATGATTCCAGTACCTTTCGGGTTATTAGTTTTTCTTAGAATTAATATGATATTACATTGCAGCGAGCTTTACGATCACTAGGAAACTTATTTAATATATTAATATACATAAACTAGAAGGGTAAGTGAGAAAGAGAATGCTATATATATATCTTACTAGATTATAAGTATAATATTAGCTGTTCGTGACATGGTAGTTATTAGTATATACTTGTGTGGAATTTATCTATACAGTGAAGTCAACTTGATATTATTGTTTGCGTGAGTGCATCGTTGATTAATGGTTACGGTTATTGATAATGCATTAGTTAATATTGTATTATAATTATTTTAGAAGTTAGATTGTAGATATATTTTTGATAGTGTAGCGATGTAAAAGTAGTAGCCGAAGCGGCTGAGCCGGCTGATGGGTTGAATAAATTTGCATTTAAGACTTGTTTTTGAGCAAGAGTATTGATGGAGAGAAATATAAGAGTTCTAAGATATAGGTTTGAGAAAGGGTTCTCGTTTAGTTTAACAATTTTCTTTTGATTTGTATAATAGATTAAAATAATGGTTGCTTAATATTGCATTGTTTCATGAAATAGCTGTTGAATATAATTTGTTCTTGTTATCATTTCTCCTTTCAAGTTTGCTAGTTAGTGATTCTCTACCTCAAACTTTACTCTTTAATAAAGGGTTTGACTCTGTATTTTTGGCAGTAGCTTGGTGAATGTTTTATTTTGTTGCGAATTTCATATATCGTAAGTGCATGTTATTGGTTATAATGCAGTTCTGTGTATAATACACGATTACTTTCTAGTTCGTACTGTAGATGATGATTGTAAAAGTTATGTATTGATTTCTCCATGCTTTCCTTCCCTTAACTCATTCATCCCCATCCGGGAATCCGGCTTTCATGATACATTTCGCGAAATCAGAGTCCCAACCGAACATATCATAAAGCAGTATCCCCTTTTGTAAAGAGATTTCCTCCAACCACCATTCTTAACATCTCCAAAGGATGTATTATATCATTCCCCACCTTGGTATACCCCATTTTCTTTGCTCTCTTCTCCACCCATTTCCTCACCAAACTAATATGATAATCCATCCAGGGGTGTCTGAGCTCCGAATAATCTCGTCCCTGTATCTGGAAATCTTCCAACACTATCAGATAATTTTGCGCCGCCGTCAAATACCATTCCTCTTCATCCATGCCAAACGGATTTGGACATAATTCATTCTCATGACTTCTGCAGAGAAGGTGGTATGGGGAGTTGGTAGAATAGTACCATATATTGCGATAAGCGAAGTATCGCGCTCCTAACTTTTCCTCTTTTTCTAAGTCGCGGTTGTACTCGGTGCCGTAGACAGCGCAGCTTAAATAAGGTACGCCTACGTAGCCTACAGGGTATCTATATTGATCACCCATCCAATCTTGAAGAAAATCCGCAAGGAAATATCTCTTGGGATTCTGATGTTTAAGAGTTGCATTGTGAGCAAGTCTCTCGTCGTTTATATCTTTACCATCCACGGTGATCCAAAGATCTATAGGCCCAGGATAAATATCTCTGAAGATCTTCCAGTGCCGACGACAGGTGAGCCCAAAACAGGTGGCGGCGATAATGGCGGGATTTTTTGGCTGGGCGATGAGATCTTTGAGGATTTTGATAATGATTTCGGTGGGGACACGGTTAAATATCGATGTGTTTGGGGCGTTAGATACAACGAGCTCATCGCTGTGCGAGTTCTGCAAATCGTCACTCTCCGCCATCACGACGACGTGGATGAAGAAGGTTTTTTATAATGAAAAAGAAACTTTGGAGTTTGGAGTTTGGATATGGGTGTGGATGCGGATGTAGATGTAAATGATTAAAAAATACAGATTCGATGCTGAAAATCGGCGAGCATTTATCTTAATGGTAGTACCGTAAGTTGATATACTCATAAATTAGCTACGGCAATCGATATATTTTTAGATTTTTTACGGCTGACAGGTTTGTTTATGTTGATTTTTACACCGTATGAAATGCGGTAGTATTTCGTGCCAACCTATTTCATTTGCGTGACTTCGTCACCACTTTTGCTTTGGATGATTCTACGATGCAGCGTGTTATGTGAAACAAGTAGATACTTTGGACATATTTATTTATTGATCCATCGATTTGACCATTTAATAACAGGTTGCGTATGCTACCAAAGTGGCATTGCGGAAAGCCCCCCCTCCACCACGACGATCCTAGAATCACGTCCTGACCTAAAGTCATGACTTTCTTCCCCGTCTAGTAACTCTGCAACTTTAAGAGAACTTTAACCATAATCCGAAACCAATCTGCGCATCCTCAAATAATGCTAATCCCAATTTCCAAATCATCAGAAGAAACCACCAGCGTCCAACATACGCAAGAACCTCTCATCTGGAACGGGTCCCCTCAGAGAAGGAATTTCCTGAAGCTCGATTAATCTCATGAACCGCTCTCTTCTATTATCGAAGTGACTCTCCGTCGCCGCCACCCAGTTCCGATCCTCATCCCTGATTTCGAGGGCGTTTACATACGGACGGGGTATAAAACACTTTTCATATCTGCGCTTGTGCTCTTCCAACTCATCCGGCTGTTCTGCCGTGCCATATACATCGCAGGGCAAGAAATGCAGCGTATAATATAATCCTCTAGCAGTCAGAGTTTCTGTTTGAGGAAGTCGATATTTCGGGCTCATCCAATCAATCAATCTATCCGCGAGAGTAGCACGACCCCATGGTAATGTAGAACATATGTTATGCTCGCCATAAAGAGAAATTGGTGCGGGGTGGAAAGTCTTGAACACAAGCCATAACTTCTTGCATGTGAGACCTAAGCACGTTGCGTCGAATACTTCTTCGCGGAGGGACCTGGCTGTTTCAAACCTGACAACCCCGCATGTGAGACCCAAGTAGGCTGCGTCGAATACTTCTTCGCGGAGGGAGTTAGCCATTTGGAAGCTGATGCGATATTCGTCGTTTTTAATGTCGGATAAGTTGTCCTTCAGGATTAGGCGGAAGATTTCATTGATGATCTCGTAGGGGATTTGTTGAATGGGAGAATTAAATTCAAAATCTGTTTTGGAAACTAGACAAACACTTTCTTAGCCAAATTTAGGTCGTGGGATAACTGTGGTGTCATGGAGAAAATGCAATGGACAGTAAATTACCTAGTTCAGAACCCAAGAGGGAAGTTGCGAGGTCTAGATTGGGACTCTTTTCAATATCCATCATGGTTGAATTGTGAATAATGGTGTTGGTATTTGATTGGAATTTCCTCGAGATGAAGACACGTGTGTAAATAGTTTTCAAGTAGAGGCGGCTAATTTCAAATGTAGATACCCTTACCATGAAAGAAGATGAAACTAGAAATCGTGGATTTGGAAGGGCAGCTGACCAAAGTTGAGACGGTATGATATTAATATCCGGCAATTTTGTTGATATCGAGCATGCCGTTAAGGTGAAGCGAGCGGGGTTACAGCAGCCCATTACGTTGGTATTCCCTACCGTGACTTTTAGAATGCAATATTTGTAAGAAATTAAATTAGGGGCGATTCGATTGCTTTCACGTTTAGCTAAATCTGCGTGGGTTGAAAATGTAATTAGATTCATCACTATGCATAGGTAGATGCTTAACATATTTCTATTGAAATGTTATTGATTTTCGTTTCCCAAATATTTCGTCGACTTCGCTAGTGACTGATGTTTGTATGACCCCCGAATCCTATTGATGATCTTCTCCACCACATAAATGCATTCTCATAAACCTCTATTAAACCACAACCTGCAACTGAAAGAAGCATTGATTACTAAGCATAGAAATCACTTGATCTGTACCCAGAACTTCTCAACCTAGAACCTCTCAGCCTAGAATGCAATTACAACTAGACACCTTTCTCAATAGCATCTCAAGACCTTCTACGTCCTTTTCTCTTATCTGAGACCATCATGAGCATCTTCCACTGGTGCACGCCACGATCTTCCGGTGACATATGACCGGAATATCCGACCTTCTTCTTATAGGCAATAGAATTTTCGCGCGCCTCCACCCATCGTCGAATACAGTTTTCATCGTCCCTGTATTTCCGCCACAATTCGTATAAAGGCCATGGACTCATACATATTGTCATACAAGCTAGGTCGGACTTTATAGTGGGCCAAGAGGCCATTTTTTCATCCTTGAATTCACGTTTGATCATCCTTGCCGCATCCAGATACCAGATCTCAGGGTCCCTTCCAGAAGGTGACAGAAACAACCCAGGCCTTTGATTTTTGAAACAATAGTAGAGTGTATATCTGTTCTTGAGCTCTTGGTCTTTAGTGACGTCTGGCTGATCAGTGGTACCGTACGTTTCACAAGGCAAAAAGCGATAATAACCCGAATATATCCTAGCTTTCTCGGTCATTGGAAGACGATATTTTGGTGCCATCCAGTCTTCGAGCCAATCTGCCAAGTCTCCATAACTATACTCCGGGTGACAGTCCGAGTCCCATAGATTAAGAAGAGGTATTTTTGAGGAATAACGAGTAGACATACTCTCTTGTAGAATGTCGGGGAGAAAGGTTTTGAACACTTTCCAGAAACTGGTGCATGACAGACCAAAGCAAGTCGCATGAACCAGTTCTGAATACAACATCCCGGCGCCTTTGAGGTTGCGGGCACCATGATTCCAGTACCTTTCGTCGTCATGATCGGAAAAAGTGACTTCGAGGATGGTCCGAAATATTTGATTTATGATCTCATTGGGAATTCGATCGTTAATTGGAAGGTATCCCTCAGCAATTGTTATAGAGCCTATAGACATAGCTTGTCAGTCACATACAATCAGACATAACAATAACACCGTGGAGCTTACCTGATTCTAAACCTGAGATGGAAGTCCCAATATCTTGGGGCAGATCCTTTCCGTCATCCGCCATCGTTGGCACAGGAGTAATCGACTTTGCTATTGAATTAAAATCGTTTGAGTGTACGTCGAGAATGGAATATTTTTGAATTTGATGATTTCGAGTAAAGGTCGAAGATGTGTGAGAATTTACAAAATGGTTAAAATTGAAAGTGAGTTGGGCTTAAATGGTATAAAGTGCCGTAATGATAAGGCTGACTTATGTTGTAGATGTAGAAGGGAAGTAGAGGCCGCTACAAAGTGAAGACATAATTCCTCGCCGATACAGCAGTGCTGGCCTTGTACCCCGCACTGCATACCGTGCATGTAATGGTTACCAGGGTTCTCAATTTGCCGTCCCGTTCCTTACCATTCCTTCCTCGTGCTGAACCATCTTAAATTGAGGGTGCGCTGCGTACCCAAGAGCCTCAACAACAATCTATTGGCTAATAGCAGGTATAACTGGGGGGTTGTGTCAGGGTCTAACCCCAGACCCCCGCTTCTTCCCTCTATTATTAATATAAAAAAGTCGAAAAGGGTTTTATTGACTTTTGGATTGAATATTAATATATTCAAATACAAAGACTTGCCTATCTTTTTGCCAAGACTTTGCCAAACCTTTGCCTCTAACCTTTCTCTATACCATTCTATGCCACTCCTGAAACCAGGATATCCTATACGATTAGTGGTTGAGGCACAAGATCAAATTATGTATTCCTTTCCTGCTCCAATTCTTAAGATATACCTTTCCTTCTTGTACAAAAACCTTTTAGGAGTGGTAGGATAAGATATAAAAGAGGATATAATATTTTAATGGGATAGTAAGTTCACATCAGAAAACCATTCTATTAACCTATAACTTGGATCAGCAGTACATAACTTTTGATCTTGCTCTACATTTAATCAAGACTTTCATATCTTAATTTTACTAATTACAACCTTATCCTTCCTGTTCGAAATTCCAATTTGAACTATTCCTCTCCTGAGGTTGATTGTGTAATTCCTGCCTGCCCCTTCCCACTCCTGAAGGGCAAGCGCCGACTCCTACTGCTACTCCTGATCGGAGAGTAGCAGAGGAAAGAAAATTGGAGAATTATACTATGTGATGATGTATAAGATTAGAAGGATGGCTAGCCAAGGTGGGTAAATATTGAGGATATACTACGGCAGTGAGTGAAAGGTTCTAGCTGAGTCGGCCAAGTCGCCTGAGCAGCCATAGTACTGTACAAACAGAATCAACTCTACCTTCCAGAAAAAGCGACTGGTAGGGATCAGTTACTCACTACACACATAGATATACGCCACTCTAGTACATCTTGTGACGACCACACGGAACAGAGTATTGCGAGTTACAAAGGAGGGTAAATCTCATATGGAAATTTTATAAGGATAGATCGTTAGGTCAAGTGGGGCATCCAAACTACTTCGCAATCGCGGTATCAGGCTTGGTTTTGAATGTTTCTGCTGCAATCCCAGCAGTCTGCTACAGTGTTTGCGACTCGTTCCAAAGCGAATACAAAACCCATAAACACCCATGTGCAAAAACCAGTGCTGCGTACAGACTGGCTAGCGGCTACGAATCATGCGTCACTGCCAATGGAGGCAATAGCGAAGGCGCTGTCGAGGTGTACCCGGATTTGCTGTGCTGTTTTTATGCTCACGGTTGTACATTAGATGTAAGCTGCTTTGAACTCCTGTTAGAATCGAATACAGTTTCTAACATGCAAATTTAGAAATCGAGTTGCAGGACTCAAGTGGAAGCGGATGCAGATGAAACAATAACATGCTGCAAGGGAGATGGTATGAATCGGAGAGCATGTTGGGTGTGATGTGGTATGGATCAGAGGAGGAAGGAGGCGCATTCCTTTGAATAGTTTTTCAATGAGTTGTGATTGGAGATCTAAGATTCTTACTTGGGGGATTGTCCCTCTTATTTTGTTACTGCGTTGTTTGTTGTAGTGTGCTGTCGAGCAAATCTACCGTTCGTTAATTCGTACTTCTTCATCCAAATGGCCATCTGGGAATGTCAAATCGTTCGTTCACATTGTTGCCAATTGTGATTTTTGCTCTTATGTAGCCATGTCGCTGAAACTGATCCCATCCAAGCAAAGCTATTGTCGTTTGAAGCACTTCTAGGTTAGGCCGGAGCCTGTCTGGAACTGATAAGTATTACATTGAAATCATGGAGCGACTAGTGGATTCCAGTTATTTTAGAAATTTTATGCCACTGAGATTCAAGATGATGGACTCCTCGGCCAAACAAAAGGCTCCAAGACAGAAGTATGTGGTGGGATAGGTAGTCAGCGGCGGGTTTCAAGTCATGTACGGGTTGGCAAGAGGGAAAGTCATGGATTAACTAGTGTGCTAACTTCCCGATAGGCAGAGAAAGAAGACAACATTTCTCTACTCTAGGTTTGACTTTCGCTTCCAGTTTATGAAGAAATCCCATGAGACTTACGGTTTTTTATGTCGTGCCTAATATACGGTGTAATTAGCTTCATCATTACGAACACAGAGATGCGCAGGACAGTACGTATTCATATATAACTCCATTGAGTATTCATGACAGGAACATGTATGCTATTGACAAATACCGCAGATATATTGCCCCATCAACTTCCCATATGGATCTCTGTGGCAAGCAATTTCTTCCGTGACTAACTACTTCACACCGGTGCAAATACCTGTTGAATATGAGAGTTTTTAGAGGTAAAAGGTTCCATTAAGCTCTAAAGAAGAGGGGGGAGAACCCTTAATTAAGTACACAAGAGAGAAAAGGTAATGCTAGGATACGTCATTTTCAACAATACCCACTAGCGCATACCACCCCGAACATCACTGTGCTTCCGTGCCAGCAACCAATCTCAGCATTGCCGCATGGTAGTCTTCATTCTCACAAGTATAAAACCACCCATGCTGACGACGTTTCTTGATATGTTTTTCACACGATACCGAGATCCCACTTTTCTCCATGTACAAAATTGCCACCTCACGCGTCTCAACCCAATCTCGCAAACATGAATCCAAATAAGAGTTCCACACATCTGCTGCATGGTCAAGTCTGCATTCGTGAATACAGGATCCCTTATGTTTAAGAAAATTACACTCTTCCAATTGTCCATTGAGTGCCCGAGCTGCAGCGACACACCACGTCTCAGCATCGATCCTAAAAGGATTTGGATAAAGTTTTGAAGCACCCCTAAACAATTGATATCTGGATTGGACTTCTCTCTCTTTTAGGATGTTGGGATTTTCCCAACTGCCGTATATCTCGCATGATAAAAAGGGCAGCTTATCCAAAGGTGTGTATGGCATGAAGAGCCCTGGATGAAAGTCAGGAGTAGGTCCAAAAGTCGAAAGACGATATTTAGGGAACATCCAGGTTTTCAGTCTCTCCGCTAGTCCCACATCTTGCAGAATACCGTTAACCATATGAAAGGTGTAAAGTTTCGGTTTATTTGGATGGAACACCTTGAAGATCGACCAGAATCTCTTGCATGTTAAGGCAAAGCAGGTCCCCTCGGCTACTTCTTTATCAGCCTTCAAACCGTATTCCTGATCTAGAATATCGTGAAAGCGGCCACCCAACCATAGGGTTTCTTCTGTCGCGAATAAGGGCATGATTGTTCGAAAGATTTGATTCAAGATTTCATTAGGAAGACGGTCATTGCCTGGAGGATGTTTCAGGGTGGCGGCTGCGAACTCAATCTGTCAGTTAAGTAGACACATTATAAAAGGGCTTGTGTTTAAGACATACCTGGCGGGAGATCAGAGTTTGGAGACTGGTGGTCGTGAGTTATATTCTTTTCTGTAGTTGTTGAAGAGGAATCAGGAGAACGTTGGTATGGAGCCAAAGCCCATAGGCAATCTGTGGAAGAAGACATAGTTTGAATAATGATGATCTGGTCAACTCTTGGTGGAGTGGAATATTTCTTCATTGGGTTTGAATCTGGATGCTCTTTGGAATGGTGGGGATTCTACAGGTATAAATAATGAAATAATGCCATAGTTCACATTCTAGGACATTGCCGAGGTATTGTAGTTCAATATGGTTCTTTTTCATGTCTTCTTTACTGAACATAATCTGGATTATAGTAAGAAAATATGGTAATCCTGGAAGTAACCTATGTATTGTGGAGAGGAACAAACCACCAATAAAGAAAATGGTACACAAGAAGTAGGATCAGCCTACTGCAAGATTAAATAGTTAGTATAGTAGCAGCATGAAAAGATTGCTCTAATTAGATCGATATTAACAGATCCCTTCTAACTTCAGTAGAATAACACGCCTTTCCTTTACACTTCTATTCTAAATAGACACTCTACTAGTTTTACGAAATCTTATATTTTCTTGATGAGTACGATGTAGTCTTCTAGCCGGAAACTCGGGATGCACGCAATCACATATGCTTGACAGAAGCTCGAAAAGAGTGACAGCAGCATGTAAAGGTATTCAGAATTGGCTAGATACAGCATGATATGGATGACATTGGATGTGATCGGCGGTGCAAGAGGGGTTGCGATTCAATCTATTCGATGGTTTGAAAACTTTGGGCGCGCCGCTTGAATTGAAGAAGATGTACTAGCTTGCTGTCTAACCTGATATGAGCAAGAGAGATTTGGAACAACTGCCAAGATGGAAGACGGATCTTCCCGCGAGTATTGATGTATGCGTGCATATTTCTCCCTTTCAAATATGACTCTCAACTGCCCACCCATTTCCAAAATTTGTGAAACTTGACGATATCTTTGAAGTGGGTCTTCGGGTCGAGCAATATTAACTCGATCTCTCGATCTCTTCTCCTTACAAACCATCTCATGGACTTTTAATTTAAAGCAAATTCATAAAATTTCTAGGAATATCTTTCGATTACGGCGTGATATAAATCCCCGACTAGTTTTCACAGTTCACTAGGCCTATGGATGCATAGTGTCAAGCTCCGTTGTAAAAACATATTTTATTATTCATTGGTAGCTAATTCGCGGGACCCCGGAGCCAGATATCACTCATTCTGCTCTCACTGTGCAAACATTCATGGCCGACCTCATCTATTTATCAATTCCTTCCTTCCTTCCTCCAAATATCACTTGCTAGCTCGAGACCTCTCCATCTACATCATCATCCGGAACCATCCTGAGGATCTTAATCTCATGCACCGTGGGATGGAGGTGGCGAGGCAACACGTCATATTTCTCCACGGATTCAGGGTGCATCGCAACTTTATCCATCACTTCCTTTTTGTACTGAGCGGCTTCTTCCCGTCTGTGTACCCATTTCTGCACAATACTGTACTCATATGATTCCCAAATCGTCTTAAAACTTAGCAATATACGTCCGTCTAGTGTTGCTTGCGCCCTGCTTCCCCACGGTCTCTGAGTGTTACTATTCGTGCGAAATGTTGAGGAGCCAATATCTACAAAAGAAAGAAACCTCTTCAATGCTCTTGCTGAACCCAGATACCAAGTTTCTTGATCCATTCCGAATGGATTGGGGTAAATGTCCGGTTCTTCACATTGAAGTCGATATGCGGATGCGCGGAATTCTTCCTCCTCAAGATTAGGTTCTTCGGAGGAGCCATACTTTACACACGAAAGATAGGGAACCAAGCGTATTGACTGGTGGTAATAATTTCGGCGTTTCGTGGCAGCTGTAGGGAGCCGGTACTTGGGCGTCATCCAGGTTTCAAGTAGCGAATCCAATGGCCTGGTTGCCCAGCATAGATTGATGGGTTGCGGATGTAACTCTTTGAGAATCAACCATTGCTTTCGACATGTTAATCCGAAGCACACAGCAGTGCAGAGGTCGACTTTATATTTGTTGCCCTGAAAAAGTAATTTCTTGAATATTTTGATGATAATCTCGGTGGGTATTTGATTGAACATCGATGTAGGGGTGGGAGATGAGGATGTCAGCTCTATGGAACCGAAATTGCTTGTCAGCTTCAATCTTGTAACAATCTGCATGTATCTCAATTGGATTTACGTACCTAGCTGTGCGGGAAGTAGAGTGCTACTCAATTGCCAGTCCATTTCGTCATCCGCCATTGTGTAGAGGGATAGAACTTTGTGATTAGAAGTGAAAGTTTTTTGGTAGATGGTTTCAGATGATCGCAATTATCGAAAGTAAAGTGTGCAAGTCGGAGTAATTGGTGTTGTAAGGGAATAGAGTTGTCGGGAAAAAGAGCAGCTTTTATGCTGGTTCAGGTATGGAAGACCATAATTTTAGTATAGTATTTTGTATTCACTTCTACAGTGGAGGCACACGAATGATCAAATTTGGTTAAACTTTATACAGCAATATCCTCAAACGTAGATTATACTGTATCAAGTATTAAGTATTAGCTACGGTAATTCTTAGTCAAATATCTAGTCGTTTGTAAATGTCAAACCTGCAATCTGGTACATGATTATGTGGTAGGGACAAGTAGACGGGTCTGGAAAGATGTGAAATGATGGCATGTAGGAGTACATGATGGCTGCATTAAGCGTTGGCTATAAGTTCTCAGTTGATAAAGAAGTAGAACCTATTGAAGTATTACTTTACGTATATTATAAAAATGGAATAATGTGTCACTCAAAGAAAGTATGACCTATCATAATTAACACCAGAAAGTATCAAAAGAATGATTGATTCATCACTCATATCTTCACTATTTCCTAATACGAAATCTCTTAGAAACCAAGCACCAATGAAGTGAATCTCCAATCTGAAGTACCTCTACCACCGACCTTTCATAATTACTGCTGGACCAATTTTCAGCCACCTATGATGGCATAAGCTTTAACACTTCCATTTCCAAGAATGGCTGGTGCAGCCTTTTGCGTGCCTTAGAAAACCACAGACTTCGGCGTGCTTTGCGATATAATTTCTTCTTGTAATCAACAGCAAAGTCCTGTCTAGATATCCACACAAACAAGCAACTATCCTTGTATTTAAAGTACACTTCGTATTGAAAATGAATTTCCCCTTGCTCCATATAACTCTTTAAAGCACGAGCCGCCGCGGGATACCAATCTTGGCCCATATTGTATGGACTGGGTAAAATCCTTGGCCCCCTTCGGGCTATTGTTTCCCTTACATCTTCATAAGCTTTATACCTTTGCCTAAATTGTGCTTCTCGATATATGTTCGGCTGAGCCTCTGTACCGTAGATGTCGCAAGATAAATATCTGACAGGAACCTTGCTTGGTGTCCAGGTTCGAAATCCATCATTGTCAAAATAATAATCTGAGCTGGGTGGGCAAAATATTAGTTCAGGGAGTCGATATTCAGGTGGCATCCAGCTTGATAGCAGTTTTGCAAGAGTGCAATTGATATGTTGACTAGCTTTTCTTACGGTTGCCATCCAAAGTTCTTCAATTTTGGTGGTGCCCATATCAAGTGGAATGAATTTCGTGTTGCAGAGGTTAAGTTCGATACGCTGTGGGTGGAATTTCCTGAACACTTGCCAGTATTGGCGTTGTGTGAGACCGAAACACACTGCACTACAAATATCTCCATCGCCTTTGATGAGGATTTCGAACATTTGATGCACAAGTTCGATTGGTATAGAATTAATTGTCTTGGTGCTATCTAACAACAAATTATTAGTCTGCGCTTAGGAAAGATTCAGTGCATCAATCAAGACTTGACTACTTACCTGTACTCGTAGAGTTACCACCATGAGCAGAAGCCTTGCTTGAACTTGAGCCTGGAGCATTTTGACCCTCAATCCTTGGGTCTTCCAACAACAATGGCATACTGTTGCTAATAACAGTCGGATTGTTGCTTGAATGTTCCAAACTTGATGAATAAAGATCCATTGCTAATAGGGGTTCGATTCTACTTTTTGGACTGTGACTGGGATGATCAATTCTATCTGTAAATCTATCCAGGGTAGGTCTTTGTAAAATCCTTTGGTGTGGACGGGACAATAACTGAATGACTGGAAGTTGATGTAGAATTGAAAGAATTTCAAAGACTTTGGTCCCAGTCCTAGAATCCCCAATTTGAAAAATGAAAACAGGCAAAAGAAGAGACAGTACAGCAATCAAATGCTATTGATAACGTCTTTGGATGATAAAACATGTGCACTATGCGATTGTATATGCATAGGTTGAAGGTAATATTATTGATGATGTAGAAACTAGTTAAACCGAGGATATATTTATATCAACGGTAACTCCGGTAACCCGCCTGTGTGGCCGAAAGGCGGTACCTACTACGGCAATATATTCCGAGAGATAGTTTATCGGTAAAAACTTTTTCTGTGCATTATACCTTATGACAGCTTTGTGGAAATTGCTGTCTCTTATCAACATCATAACAACACCGGTAACTTCTCAGCATGGAACCAACCATGTCTGAAAT
This sequence comes from Lanzia echinophila, assembly GCA_000812885.1. Lineage (NCBI taxonomy): Eukaryota > Fungi > Ascomycota > Leotiomycetes > Helotiales > Rutstroemiaceae > Lanzia > Lanzia echinophila. Next base: position 13,240 of record JWJA01004826.1, read on the forward strand.
TACTGAAAAGAAAGGTATTCAAGAACTATATTCTTTGCATCAATCACCCACATACTACAATGATCATGGACTTCGAAGAATTGAGACTAACGTTCTGCAGCACTTCCCGAGCCCACAGGTTTTGTCCTTTCTAACGACATCTTATATGAGATCTTCAAGTTGCTCCTTTTCCCTGATGGCAATATTACCGCAAATCCTCAAGATCTTTGCACCTCTACATGTCTTGGCCTCTCCTCTCGTCTAACCTGGACTATATTTCGCAAACTGTATTCCGGAAAGATCCCACTTCTTACGGCAGTTCCAGGTTCCAAATGGGAATGGCCATTCAGTCCTGACACCCGATCATCATTGGCACACCTTCTTTACAACTCCATGATCGATAAATACAGACCTCCGGTTTTTTTGGGGCTTCCTTATCTGTCTCGCAGCATCTATGGAGATACAGCTACTAGTGACGGAATACCTAATCTCAACGACCCCGAATACAACTTGAAAATAAAACATGATTTGCACAAGAGGTTCCTGTTTCAGAACAAGAGGTTCTTACCGAGTCCCTCGAACTTGGGGGAGGAGTGGTATCTAGAAGCCTGCTTCAGCCTCAGATATACTCTGCCCCAAGTGATTGTCCTCTTGAGAGACAAAGTCATATACGATCCTGGCTATTTTAGATCATTGACAAGCATCTTAACCCATTATCTTGTAGATGAAAGAATAAAAGGACCCCCCAAGGAGCGAAAGCCCCCCCATGGTATCTACAACATACATTATTTGCTCAAATGGGTTCATCCACATGTCGATTCGGAGCTGGAGGCAAACATTAAATCCAAGGTCAACAGAGCCATGTCATTGTCAAAAGAAACTCCATTCCGTGGGATGTGTTGGGCTATCTATGATTTACAAATGATGGAGTGGTTTATATCGGAGTCCAATGGGAGAACTGCAGTAGATTGGTTTGAGAAGTTTGATTTCGGCCCTTATTACGAAGAAATCACCCCAAGAGAGAAATTAGCTGAGGAGCAAAAACGGGACGGGCAAGTAGAGGATCAAAGAAGTGAACAGGACCGTGAGAACGAGGAAACTAGAGAGGTATTGAGGAAGCATGGGATGAGTGAGCAGGAGATTGATGATGCGATCGCGGGTTTGGAAGTGGATTGATGGGATTTGGATTTGGATTTGAAGCTAATATATAGCAACTCAATGACAAGTCGATGGGAAGACCGCTTTACGATCTTGTAGTGGAATTGTGATTACAGAGCTACAGAGCAAACACTTTTACTTGACTGTCGCCAGTCATCAAGCGAGAAACACAAGAGCATAGAAATTGCATATTGCAACTAGCATTTTCTTTGCAATCGATTCCTATTATCCTGATGCTAATAAATAGCTGGCCCGTCCGTTTTATGTCTCTTAAACATTCCTTACAAATAGAGTATCACATGGAATGAGAACTTCCAAGCGACATAGTGTGTAACATCAACATACCCGAGATGCTCACATCAAGATACCGCCCTGAGATAGACCCCAAATGAGCTTAAAGGATATAAGGTGACAATAGTGCTTGTTTCTAATCGATATCCTGACTACAAGACTGTGTCTTCATTTAGTAAAAGGCATCCCACCACACAGCGACAGCGGCTACCCCCCAAACCATAGAACTTAAACCAGTATCACAACTCTCCATCAGGGAACGACATGACCATAAATAAAGCAACCTCTGGTTCCTGAAGCACATCCTTTGAGTTGTATTTATTCCCACTTGCTTGATAAATCCACCTACATAAGCTACTCCCTATGAAGCGCTTAATGGCCATGTGATGTTCGTATTCCAGCTCCCAAAAATCATGACTATCGTTCCAGTCGCGCCAGTCCTTTATCTCTTCTTTCAATGCCATAGCAGCAGCGGGGTACCATTCCTCTTTGGCGATTCCGAATGGATGAGGAAGTAAGTGGTGATACGGGCAACGCATTGACTGAACATCCCACATGAACAAATTGGAGTAATCCTTGTAGCGTTGAACCAGAACTTCCTCATTGTGACCGGGCTCGTCGCCGTAGATAGATTTGGTCAGAAATGGACTTTCGATACGCCAGTCCATAGCGATGCGATATTGAGGGCCCATCCAAGCGGCGAGAGGACGCATGAAATCCTCCGTACGAGAACTCGGTTGACTGATGGTTGATCTGTAAGTGTAACGAGGAAAATAGTGCTTAAAAACGACCCAATATTCGCGACAGGTGAGGCCCAAGCAGATTGCGGTCATGAATTCGTCTTTTTCCCGTAGAATTTCAAGAATTAAGTGGACTATATCGACGACGAGGCGCGGCGTGGTGGAGACAACATGACCTAGGCCGCAAAAGTTAGGTCAGTGAACTTCAATTATGTATCTATGTGTCGGAGCGAGGATCAATTACCATCCTCCATGCCGAGGTGTTCCAAAGATGTTTCGATCTGTTCCATTATGTGCTCAGGTACTTTTTGAAGTGCCTCGACTTCGTGATTGGAAACCAAAGCAAGATGTGCGACACTGGAATTTGTGCCGGTATTCATGGCTTCAAAATGAAAAACACTGCCCTTCGTTTGTTGATGGAACAAGTTCGAAGATCTTTGAAGTGTTGAGAGAAAGAATTAATTTGGAAGTGAATTATTTGCCCCGAAGGCATCCAAGCAGGGATAACAAAACAGATAGTGGGCCACCAAGATGTGAAAGAAAAGTCAGCCAAGAAAACTTTTACATTTGATTCAGAAGCTTCAAGAAATAATTTCCCAATGGCAGTTTGAATATCTTAGTTTTGTTATGCAGGATGCTGGAGTTTAGGGGAAAAGCACATTGAACGCCAATTTCCATTGTGTACAAACAAAATATGGACAAAATACGGTGGTGGTGGCGTCGGGAGGGTGTCTTCCAAAATGACAATAAACATTTGATACCTGGAACACTGTACACTAAAACCAGCTTGGAACCATCAAATAGAAGTCATTTGGTTATTTTAACCCAACTATGAGGGAGATACATCTAAGGATTCAAGGGCTGTAACAGGTTATGTTATGACCATCGTCGGGGTTCTTGATAAGCTTCACAAATCTTGGCCTTCGCCTCTCTTTTGGCCCCAAGTCTTGGTAGAATATAGAAGTGGCAACTGATATGTTGTTGGGAGAGCTCGCATAGAATATGGCATTCTGTCGGATTGTCATGATGATACTAGATAGTGCAGCGTGATTAAGCCAATTGCTCACCAGTCTTGCCAGAACGAAAAAGACTCAACTACCAGACTTCAAATTTATTATCATCATAGCTATATGAGATTAGGGTTTTGAGCAACAAACAAATTAGCCAGAACACTGTGCGAGAACAAAGCGACGGCCTCGAATGGCAGGAATGGTAATGTTAGTGGGAGGTAAAAGCACCTCCCGCGAGCTGATGAGCTGTTGCAAATTCGGAGGATGACCAGCGACCGGGTGGGATTGGGAGACTGAAATGGAGCGAATAATGATACGTTAACTAGAAATATAGAATGGGGCCTCACGCCATGTTTGAGACGGCGAATCATCGCAGGGGTTCTTGTCTGACGCTGTTTGGTGAAACGGATTGGGTTGCAATGGGGCTCCAAAGACTTTCTTAACTACACATCTTGATCAGAAGGATTTCTAATGATAGAACCAGGTACATAATAGGTATGCTACGGTGCAGTATACAGTATAGTTAGTAGCAAATTAAGTATGAGGAAGAGAAATAGCAATCACTTGAGGAAAGCTTCGGGACTGTATAGGGCGCAGTTGACTGATGGATTTCATTGTTTGCAAATATGCCATAATCTACAGTACCTTCAACGTACTGTGCACCAAAAACCACTATTGCCGATGGTCTGCTGTAATAAGCTACCTTACAGAACAGGCGCAAATGTGCCATGTATGTTTACATAAAAAAGCCACCATTGACCACGCCATGAACTATTTGAAATTGTACAATTCTCAAACGAAACATCAGACCAAGCATCTAAACTCTTGAGCCGAGATCCAGAGCTTAGAAACCGGAAAGGTGTTCTATAACATCACCACACTGTCATATCGCAAGAACTCAGCCAAACCCAGACGAAAAGCAACCCACAGTCTCACCACACGAACAAACTCATTACAACATGTGTATCCTCACACCAAAGATTTGCAAAAAGGAGCTATGCAACACTGTCTTATTTGTTCTCGAGCAATGCGAGACAGCTGAAGCCAATACACGATGTGCGCCGCGGAAGATGCTACAAAAAGAAGAGTTACGATCGCATCAAATCCCCGATGGTAATGGGGTCTGCCACAAATGCTACATGGACTACAATTTATGCATCACATACAAATACTACTGTTTGTACGGCGCGCCTGGTGGACTCGCATGGGGACAGGTGCAAGAAAGATTTGGAAACGTGAAAGAGAAAGTTGCTCGGGTTGGGAAGAACAAGTGGGATGATATGAAAAATTGGGTTATTAGGACTGGGAGGGAGAGAGGTGCTAATTATCGGCAAATATGAAGCAGTGCAGATAATGAACACGTTCACATGGATTGATGGGTCGTAGTTGAATAGCAACGCGTTGTCTGACGATGCGTTCTGAACCGATTTGGTTAAGGTACAGTAGATAGAAGTACAAAAACTTCAAGTTCTGACAAATCTACTAATCTGAACCGTATTCGTCGTTTCCTTCATAATCTCCCCCGTTTTTGACAGATGCATATTCATCGTCTTGCTCATGTCCATCCGGCACATCTTTACCAGCCCCCATAATAGGATTGCCCTTGCTGTCAGTCAAATGGACCTTGCTGTGGTCGTGCTTGGCATCGCGTTTCTTCTCTTTCTTCTCCTCCTCCTTCTTCTTGCTCCAAGTAAATGGATTCTTCATTCTTTATACGCGGTGACGTCTGGCTCGATATTACGCTGCAGGTTTGGATCTAACATGAAAGTAAGTAATATGTTCAAGCGGGAGGATTATTGTAACAAGTAGTACCAAAGGTGTTGGGAAATAATGTGATTGAGTTCCGTAGGGTACGCAGTGCGAATGGAATGGCTACGATCAGGCTGCGCAGTGTGCGATTTGTGCTTGTGAGCGTGTGATGCTTTCTCCGTCAGTAATCGTGCATTATCCTGAGTATTATTTGTAGACTTACAGGTAGGGTAGTCTCAGGTACTCTCGAAACGGGAGTGTATGTCAACTTGTAGATGTGCGAAAAGTTTCTGGAGGCATTGTGTTAGGGAACGAGGCGGAATATTTATGCAACTAGGAGTTGACTCACTACTCGCATTTCCGACTCTTTGGTGATCCAGAACTCAGATATGATTCGATATATGTGCATTCGCTGAGACTGTAGTCATTCAGCACGTAGTCATCGAACTCACCAAGATATAAACGCAGTCCGATCCTCCTCTGACATGCGTAATTACCCCGCCATTAAGCGAGCTACACACAATCCCTTTCTTGGTCCTCAGACATCACAAATCGTTATTGCAATAGGAAATGGAAGATTGTCTGAAATGGCATCATTAATAATACCACGAGCACCAAGTATGGTACTAGTACTTGTACTCACCAATACAGATATCCACTCGACCCTTCATTATTCAAAAATTCTAACATTGTCAGTCGATGGGATTTCTCGTCTGATATTTTATGAAATGAATTATATCCTACCGGATCATGTTTGCGACTCGTACGATTTTAAACCCTCGTACAGAGTGAAGGTAGAATAATAAGTAATTCACATAAGAAAGGTGTACTGATGATCTTGAAAGGCAACAGACACTCTATTTATTGCAGAACCAGCAACAGATTCGCATACTAAGTGATCCTTGTCGGAAGCTGGACTAAGCTTTTTTCTTCACAGCCTCGATTTGTTGACAGACTCGAAGATCTAAAGAATACAACGATCTGATTATCTATGGGCATACTCCAAAACAGTCCCAACCTCAGATCCTCCAACGGGGCAAGTGGGCATCTAGGAAAACTTCGACATTCCCGATTCCTCCTGACGCTTTCATAAATAATGACGATAGAATGTCAACGAGCTGGAAACTCCGTATTTCCTCGATGCAAGTTTGATGTCAACCAAGCCATGTATACGACCCTTACCGCCGTCACACAACCTGTATTTGATTCCCAAGAGATATAGAGAAAAGACCGAGAGCAGGAAATGACAAGCCAAGCTCACATTCAGTCTTGCAGGTAAGAATGAATGCGAGATGGATTCATCATATAGAACACGTATGTGGTTGACATAGGGAATGTACCTCAGACTCGGCGGTGTGGGAAATGTTCTGATGCGGGGTACTAGAATGCAGTTACTGTACGTGATATTGATAACAAGCCATGTTGGGCGCCTTATACGTTGGGAACGATATATCAACTCAATTTCAAATTAGACTGCGGATATATTGTGCGACCGAATCAAATGCCATGCGCGATAATCGGTGAGTGTGGTTGAGTCCCCCGCAACTAATTACCTCCACCAGGTTTTAATGTCGGAACCACAAACCCATTAGAGAATTCACAGCGCCTTGTATACCTAACACGTTTCCGCCAGGTAATATGCCTTGAAACTTAATCGACACCGTATTCGGATTGAAACGAGGCTCAGCTCTTGTGAAGGAGGCTGTGCATCGTTGGGCAGCAATTCATTCGTAAGCGCTTGCGACGACCAGCACAGAAGTCATTGTGAACTGCGATAAAATGATAAATATAAGTATTTCGTAGGAGATTGTTGTTGAATATGACGATAATTATCGCTACTCACGATACCTTCTTTTCTTCCTCGACAGCGGCCGAGCCACATTTCGTGCAACACAATCGTTTTTTGCTAGGGGCCGCGATTATTGTTATTTTTCTGCCCTTTCAATCAAACACCCCAATTAATTGATGAATGAATTCATCTTTGCATCCAGCAATCAATCCACAAGCCTCCAACTTTCCTGCCTCGTCCACCTCAATTGACCATCCACCACAACATCCTCCAAAATGGTAAAACCATCAATCATGGCAGCGATATCCTTTTTCGCCAGGGGACACAGCACCACCATAAGCCTCAAAACAAAGTCCAAAAGGAAATCAGAAACAACTCCCACGAAGACGCAACCTCCGCCAAAAGAAGAGACGAAGTCAAAATATGATTACTGTGATGGGTGGAGTGGTATGGATAGCGATTGCGAGAGCACAGACGATGAAAGAGAGGAAAGGTAAATTGTTTGGGTACTGCGGGGATTTGTTTCACCGGGATTGGCTTGGAGTTGGAAATGGGGTTGCATTTGTAGGATGAGAAAAATACGGACTCGTGCAGGGTGGGGGCGGCGCCGGCGGTGTTGATGGATTTGGATATGGATTTGGAGTTTGGCTGAAATTATTGCGACGAGATAGGTTAATGTGGGAGCATTCTATAGACTTCTGTATTGCGAAATCTTACGAATATCTTGAGAGGAATGGAGATGGGCCGATATAACTTTCGGGATTTTGGCAGGCTGGTCTCATTCAATATGCATAGGTGAATTTCCGGGCAACTGAAAGCTGGAGAGACAAGAAATCCTGAATTTCGGTAGGCTTAGTTGCCAAAATTGCCACATCTAAGTACAATACAGTATCCATCGTTAACGTAACTGGAGTGCCAATTCACGTTACCAAAGTGAACCAATCGCAACTCCTTCTCCGACTCCAATCTCTCGAGTTTCTCAAAAGCTACCATAGTCAGAATCGCAGGTCCAAGATACCAACAATCTATGAGGTTCAATACATACCCGACATCCTTCAATGAAGTCTCGATGCTGGTCAGTTTTAGAATCCATGACGTCCGCGAGGTTTGTATTTCTCGGCCCAGAAGATCATACCGTACGATGTATATCATCATGTGAGCACGGGTATGTACCCCCGTCCTAGAAGTAGAACCGCGGATGTTCCAAAGCAAGTGAGTTCGTAACGTTAGTGACAATGAATTTCGTGTTTTCCAGAACGTATTGAAAAGAAGACGAGTAGGGGGTTATCCGTTCTAGCAAATGATTCCACCCAAGTCCAGAAGACCAAGTGGGATGGGAAACACTCCGGCATGGGCTAATACCATACATAACACGATACCGGGACGTAAGGCTACCCATAACCCCAATTGTACTCCAAAGGTTAGCCACCAACATGTGCGTATACGAACAATACTGCATTGCTGAGCCTCCTAGTGTGGAGATTCCTTGCTTCTCTAGTAGGGAGAGCCCAATTTGGAATCATCTGAATGATTTCAGCGGTTGGATCCCCTTAGTTCTACCTGAGCCTTGGTAGATCAGATCCGGGGTGACATATTTACTGGGCATTCTCAATGACAACAAAGAAGGAATTCTATCCCATAAACACCATTCCAATGAGCACTATCAGGTTCTGCTTAATATTGCTGACATTTATTAGAGCAAGGGAGAGTAGAACAAACTACTATGGTAACCAACAACTAACACTTGGTGTCCTGAGCCCTGGCTAACTTTAACGCTCACCATACACAGCCCCACTCCTCTCCATCGCCGCTCACAATCCTAGGAATCCATAATAAGCCACGCTGAGCTAATATGTAGAATCCTCAATTCCAAGATTAGGACACAATCGGAGATTGGATGGAATCAGAGGATTCAAAACTTCAAGTCCCTATCGACCATATTAGGACCAACACTTAGATCAATACTCCTCTTGGGCGCGAGATAACAAATCATTACCCTTCCAAAGCTACCAAGCTGTCCAATTGACGTGGCATCATCTCGGTTGCCGCCGAGTTTCACGAGGAGGATGCGCAGCATATCAGCTGGCGGTTGTGTTGGAGAAATCCTTCCGTTTTGCATGAACTTCGGTGCGGAATTGAATCCGAAAAGCAGAATACTGTATCCCGGATATGTCCGTTTCCTTATTCAAAGACGAGATGAAATCTGTGAGATGCTGGCTTACCTACATTGAATTAACTCAAATCAATTGAGTAAGTAATATATCGCAGTATATATGTTGCGTATTTTCTCAATTGTCTCGCGACTGTATGAATGTACATTCCGTACCAGGTCGACGAAAATCCAGCGCGTTTCCAAGAGTACCGCGGGTTCGCCGATAAATGTTCCTCTCAAACTGGCTGTGCTGGCCGTTAGGAGGTCAGCCAATATATTGTGCGCTTGGGAGTCATGAGATTAAAAGGTGTTGGGACTTGGAAACTACCAAGAGCTGTGAATCCTGGAAAATGTATAAGTAGCTGCTTTTATATGTAATTTCAATGAATATCACCCATGCAATCCTCGTCCTTCGCTCTTCCTACATCTCGAAGATCAACAGTCAATATTGACTGGACTGATCCAATATTCACCGCACATATATACACACACAACCAAGACACAATTTGTTTTTCCTGCATACTTCCATCCTCCATCGTATCAATTCGCTGCATAACTCACACAAACACACACAAACACATATCCCCATCCATCTGAAGAATTCTGCACACCTCCTAGTTCGAATTTCATCACGCCTTACACTTCCAAACATCTCTTTCCAACACTTGCTTGAATCGTTCCCATGAAAAACGTTAAAGATCTTATCACGCAGCGGAAGTCAAAGAAAGAGAATAAAGAGCTGGGGAAATATTACCAGAAGCAAGCAGACGCACAAAGGGGTTCTAGTTCCAAGCATAAGGGTTCTAATAGCAAGAAAGATCTTGATGTCAGTGGAAGCATCACGAAAGGTGTGAGCAAAAGAACAACACATCAGTATAATCGAGATTTCTCTTTCGACGAGTAGGATTTGGTTTTCATTCGGGTTATGGTTGATGCTGATGCTGATGCTGATGTTGAGGGGGTCTGGGTCTGATTGACTTAGACTTTGTACTTGTATTTTGCGGAATTCGGGATTATAGGAGTTTTGCGATAATTTCTTGTGTCCTTCTTTATGAAAGTGAAAGTGAAATGAAAGTGAAAACCCAAAACAATTCAAATAATGTCTGGCAGTGGCTGCAAGTGAAAATAACATAGGTAAGTTTACCAATTCAGATACCGACATCGATACTAAATCATCAATCAATACTACTTCCCTTCCTTGAAATTAATAACGATAAAATACTTATTAGATTCAATCTTACATGACCATGACCCCTCCATCATTCCCTTCGGACGTGCCGAAATATCAATACACCAACACCAACATCACAGCCCCACTAGACCACTTCACGCATATAGCAACACCCTCCCCCATCCTTATCGCCAATCCTACAGATATTACCCTATAAAACTAATTCATCTAATCCGATCCTTGAAATGAGCCTACAAGTGAAGTGAACTGCCACATGATAATGTCAGATTATGCGATGTTGGAATGAGATGTGGGAGGGGTATAAATACCTTCGTTTATAACACTTGATAGTTGTTATACGTACACAGTTTCATTCATATATACACAGACATTTCTTGATTGTTCATATAAAACACACACACCCGTCGATCACATATACTCATAAAGAGTCCGAGCCAAACACGCAACCCTGTTTCCAATCTCATTTATACCCATTACATATAAAACTTACACTCACCCATATATACACACATCCAACAAACCACACATACCCCCTCATCCTTTTTACCTTAGACAACCCCTCATCTCCACCAAAACCAACTTTCCTCGTCGCAATGGGGAACTAACACTCAGCAAGCGAAAAAGCAGCCAAAAAGAAGGAGAAGAAGGAGGATAAAGCACATGCGAAAGAACATGCAAATCTTCTGAAAAGGGCCCTTGAAGCTACGAAGACCTCGGATGGAAAATCCTCGTCTGCGAAGCATGCGGACCTTAATTGGGTGGTTAAGGGTCAGAGAACACAGCATTACCATTCTTATCAGGGGTCGCAGCCGTTTGATTTTGATGAGTAATGCTGATTTGGAGGATTGGAAGTGTATTGGAGATGAAAGCGGGGGGGTAGATAGCCGGATGAGGAGAGGTGAAGAATGCTATCGAGTTTTGTATTTGCGAAGTTATATGATGGTATTGGAGATGGATGCAGGGGGCTTAGGTAGCCGGATGGAAAGAGGTGAAGAATGCTGTTGGATGGTGTATTTGTAAATTGAGTCAGTATTTTAATTAGTGTTGTATAGTATTATGATGGCTGATATGGAGGTTATAATATTTATAGGTGTATGTATAAAATTAATATTATATATTATAGTAAATATTATTGTTGATATGTAATAATATTATTATTATTGTATATGGAATATATAGTTAGTAATAAGAGGTTTAAAAGTGTTGGAATATAAAAAATTTATAAATATATAATTTAAATTAATTAGAGTAAAAAATTAAGGGTTAGGTTATGGAAGGTAAAACTTAAAAAAGAACCTAAATATAAAGTAAAAAATAAAGTAAAAAAAAAAATATTTTTATTGTTATTTTTTCTTTTTTAAAAAAAGTTAAAATTTAAAAAAAAAAAAAAAAATTTAAGCTTAGTTATTATAATTAATATTTTTATTTTTTATTCAATTAACTATATTTATTTAAAATTTTAAGCATTTTAAATGCTTTAAATAATTAATAAAAATATAATTTTGTTTAATTGTAATATTAATGCAATAAAAAAAAAAAAAGTATTTAATTTTAGTGAAAATGTTTGGGATAAAAAGTATATTTAATATCATTTTATGCAAATTAGGGTAAACTTTTTATTAAATAGATTTTAACTATTATTAGTGTATATTTAAAATTTTTTTAATAAAAAAAATTAAAAGATATTTAATATATTTATTTATAATTAGTTAATTTATTTTCTTTACTTGTAAATAAATAATATATTAATTATTATTATTAAATAATTAAATTAATAATTAATTTAATAATTAATTTAATAATTAATTAAATTAATTAAAATTATTTAAAGGAAAAAAAATAAGGATGCTAATCGTGCATTATCCTGAGTATTTCCCTTATACACAGCTGACGCTGCCGACGAACTGCAAGGTGTGCATTTCGGTAGCATTTTGACCAAACGACAAAAGAGGATTATAGGAGAGCCAAGTACGTACCGTACTTGGCTCTCCTATAATCCACTCTTGTCGTTGACTCAAAATGCTAAGCTCCCC
>JWJA01004827.1:0-10383 GCA_000812885.1 Lanzia echinophila
GGTGTGCGTGCATGAGTACCTTTTCAAGCATGTTAGGACAAATACGTACAGCTCAAGAAAGTGCTCACCACCAAATTTTTTTGTTTGGATAAAATGTTATGTGTGCATGTGAAAATCCCCTATCTTACGCAGGTACTGTAGTTGAGTGGCTTGTAGAAACAGTAATCGATTGTTCCGGGCCATCAATATGGTTGTTTTCTCAAATCCCATGTCGTAGATCTTCATAAGTTCGAGCCAAAGCTTCGTCTAATATAAATCTGCCTTCCGAATGTGGCCCGTTACTTCCATGGCGCAAACTCCAATGTCTAGATTGGTGGGCCTGGGGAAGCCGAGGTTCCACGGCAGGGGTGTACCAAACCGGAAACAGACGGTGGCTTGTTTAATCTTGGATATAATTCTCGAATAGAACTAAGACATGTAGTTTCCTGCAAAACATGGCCAACAGTTCTAGTTGTTTTCTAGATTTCCAGCTTCCCTTTTCCCAAACATAGGATCTGTTCGTGGTTGCTAGAAAGATTCTTTACATAAAATGTCTTGATCGTATATATCAAAAGGCAGAATCATATTCATGAATCTGATTTCTGATCGTATTTGAAATACCAATCACGAGCTTCGAGGATTGCCCTCGGGATTTCATAGCCCTCTGGAAAGCTATTGATCACACTCTCCACGGTTTCTAAGAAGGCTTTCTTATCATCTTCCATAATTGGACCAGCAGCCAAGGTCCTTAGAAATACCCACATCGATTCACCCGCCAATGTCAAAGTTTTAGCCATACGAAGGACATCCCTGAGTATGATTTCGTTCTCCGAGTCTTGGTGTAATCCATGTAGTTTGAAACTAGGAGAGAGGCAAAATAGTAAAAAGGACCATCCAGACGTGTCCGCCGTATTTCTCATACACCATTTTTTAACATCCGACACCAAAATGCCCATATCCTTTCTGGAAGCTTCACAAACGGGCCAACGTTCTACGAAACTCATTATCCACCGCATATGAGACCATGCATAGTAATTATGAGGATGCCTATCAGCTGCAACCATAACAACCGATGTAAGGTGCCGAAGTACAACAGGTTCTATGCCGATGGATTGACGAATTTCAAGTAGCCATCGACGATGTCCCCACAAGGTTGGTGATTTTGTGTGACGATTGAGCCGTGATGTGAGAAGACTGTCAATGAAATAAAGCTCCTTCTTCAAGGCAGCTTCGACTTCGACTTCCCGTTGTCCTCGGATTTGTTGTATGAGCCTTTTACGTGCATTAGCTGCAGTGAGATGTTCTGGATCGGTAAGAAGAAGAACGGATGTTGAATCTCGAATCTCTTGAGAATGATCGGAAGATATATCATGAACGCATTTGAAAAATATCTGCCGTGCAACAATGAATGCTTGAATGAGTTTGGCTTTCGGGATACCAACAAAGTTTTCGTCGGTGAGAATATTGGTACCGGGAGGCATAGGATGGCCTTTCCAAAGAAATTCTATCTCCAAGAATTTTGGATGCTTGTTGGAGCTGAGGACTTCGACCATATCATTGTAGACCGTTTGAGAATCATTAGCTTTTGTAGATGCGGCAACATCTTCATCAAGTGCTCTTGACATGATTTTTATTCTTGATTCTGTTTCAATAATTTGAGTCTCACATCTTCATAGGGGAAAGAATACAAGATATCGATGGTATGATCAAGATTGATTTTCTTTTCAGATGGAAGTATTTTTTTAAGCCATTACGGTGAATTAAGCCACTTCAAATCTGAAGGTTCGGATTTAACACCATATGTATAAGTGGTCTGTGCATACCGTAGCTACAGCCTTGGTGGAAGCTCACCAAACGAATGACATGGAAATTGATCAATCAGCGAAACGAACACCTCACTAAACCCGCGCACTCTCAACATCTCTAAGGAGCTCAACGGCACAAAAGCAGTCGCATCTCACTGCTATCAACCCGCCAAGATGCCTTCCATTCTCCTGACATGTTTCGTCGTCCAACTGCTCATGCATCTCGTAAACACATTCGGAGCAGCCGCAATTAATAATGTGGTACGTTTCCCTTCAACCCTCCTGGGCTTTCCATCGCATACTATGTACGAGAACAAACAGCTAAGAATATATACAGTTATGGAACCTCTACAACATGTTCCCAACCCCAACTTCGAAATCCGCGGCGGAGCAAAAGACCCTCAAAAAAGAGTACATGAAAGTCCGACAGGAAATGAATGCGACAAGTAGTCAGGACAACTTTGCCAAATGGGCGAAACTGAGAAGAACACATGATAAGTTATTTGAACAGTTGGAAACATCTAGTATGTTCCTTTCCCATCTCTATACCTCTTATTCTATGACTGTCGTGAAACTAAGCCAACTTTCCGTCAGAATCCTCCCTCGACACCACGAAAGCTACATTCGACAGCTCTGTTACTACGCTACGCTGGCTGGGCACAAATGGGTTAAGCTTGCTTTTACAATTTTGGTTCTCGAAGCAGGCTATGTTTTGGTTACCCAAGGGTTCGTTCCCTTATTACGCAGAATGGCTATTATCCTTTCCACGGGCGCCATTAGGAAGCATCAGTATACAAGCCTGGTCGCTAGCTTGTGCAGCCGTTATCCTCTTGGTTAGCGATGCGGTTGTTGCGGTAGTGGCTCTGGCTGTTGGGCAAGGTGCAGGGAAGAAGAAGCAGGGCATGAAGGTTTCAGTTCCGGCTGAAGGGGAACCAAACGGAAAAGGAAAAAGGGATTTATAGGTTTAGGTTTTACGACTCTATGATATCAAGATAGGTGTGGATATAATATATATCGTATGGGAAATTTTGTCTCTCATCAATTAGACGCAAAGGTATTCATAGCAAATGCTGATACCATGCAACACGAGTGAGATGACTCTTGGCAGAGTACTTTGGCTTGATCTGGGCATACTTTTTGACTGTGAGAGACCATTGAGAAATGGGTCACCAAAGCTTCGAAAGTGCCACTAGGTTTGTGTAGCAAATGGGGTTTGTAGAGATTAAAAGATTGATGTCTTAAGAACAAAATCGCATTATCTTTACCAACTTAATCAATAATGATTGTCGATTGTCAATTGTTCAACTTATCCTTAAACATTGCAAATATTGTGATGGTTTTTCTTCTTCTGTTTGGAAGGTAGAAAAAACTTTGTCCTGTTCAAAATCTGAAAATTTCAAAAAATTTCAAAATTTATGGTTTTGAAGCTACGTACAAGGCGCTAGGGAAGAGCTAGTGCAGACACTAATTCTTTAATAGTTCATACTAAGCCAATATTAGCACCGCCTTTGTTCATTCTGCCACTTTACATATGAACGTGTGGTCTCTTCTCTTACTATTGTCATCGCAAACAAAAAAAGAATTATCCTTTTCCTAGAAAATGGCCATTACATGGGGGACGTATGTATTGTCTTCAAATCTCTTTAGATCATAGCAAAGCTAACAATTATTCAGTATCAAGTCCATTCTGATATTCCTTGGGCCTATGCTCCTTCCCAAAGCAATTGACTACTATCGATCCGCCCGCGCAGCACCCTCCATACATGGTAAACCCATCCGCCCCGTGCCAGCCAACGTTTCCCGCGCACTCACCATCCTCTTCGTCGCCGCACTTGTCTTTTTTGTCAAAACTTTCTCCCCGTTCACTTCACCCAACCTCTTCACCCTCACATCCTCACGCCTCCAAATCCCGACCGACGTCCTCTTCAACCGTCTACAAACCCTCCGTCCTAATGGCCTTACCTCTTCTGACGAACTTCTGCGCACTAAATTTACCAGTCTCGAATCCCGTCTCTTATATTTACAATTCGGCGACGATGTTCTAACTAATTGCTTATTCTGCACTCCTGAAGAACCACGCAGTTATTTCTACTACGCGCTCACCTCCATCCTTACACCGCATCTCTATAATCTCTGTGTGTTGGCACTCGTCACCAGTGGCTTGTTCACCGGGAAGGATGGAAGTATATGGCGAACCACTGCTACGATATCCGCTGTCATTATCGCATTACTCGATGTGTATCTCGTAGCTACATATAATTACCAAGGCAACTCGAGAGCGACGAAGCTGGAGGATCTCGAGTTCTTCCACTGGAGAATGCTTATATATCGAAGACTGGCGCTCGCAGCACTGGACGGAATAATGGGGTGGCTACTATTCGTATCTTCGACGAACAGGGCATTCGTGGTTCCACTCACGAGTGCGGAACGCATTGAAGGAATGACGAGGGTATTAGATCAGGCTCGAACGAAGATTAATGGAGTGACGTTTATGCGGAACGCCACCAATAGAGATAAAGGACTGAGAGCGGTCGCTGAGGAATATTGGGTGAGGGAGGGGCAGGTTATGGGCGAGGTGATGGAGGATAGAAGTGTGGTGGATGGGGTGAGGAATGCGTTGGAAAACAGAATCAATATAGGGGCAATGGAGCAAGAGGCAGAGAACGCGGCGAATATATTTATTGGATCCAGATAAAATAATGGTTGGAACTTTTAGACATATATATACACATTCTCTTTTACCGGCGTTTACAAAGCCTAGGCGGGCGGGCTCAGGTCGCACCATGCTATTCTACATCTTTCACCATCCAAGCTGGTTCTCATTCTCCCTTCTCATCACCCAAGATCTACCCCCACCCATCTCCATTTTCTTTCTGCACGTCTACAGAGGGGAGCCGGTTATGAAAGAAACTCATTAGCATGTTAGGGGTTGATCATTTCATCCCATCTCCATTTGGTGCATTTCATCCAGAAATACAGAACCGCTCTGATTACGGAAGAGTCAACCATACTACACGACTAACAGAAGGATAGAATCACAGAAAGAATAGGAGAATGAGCTTGGTCATTTTGTTGAGTGCATGAACACTTTCAGCCTGGAGCATCATGGTGAATTGATACCAGCATTAAATTTCATTTATATGCTTCAACTATACAATTGCCTCTCAACAGACAGCGCAAACAAGTTATTTAGTAGTAGAAATCTGCAAAAGACGAACGAATTACAAATAGATCTTGCATTGGACGAAATGTTCAACTTGGATCGCTGTTTGTTTTGTCTCTTAAATTTGTTTTCAACTCCCATTAGCTGCCTATCTGAGGGAACAGAATTACTGAGGCGGAATTTTGGTCTTTTGTTGCATATGCAATATACCCCAGATTTTATTTACGTGTGGAGTGGTTCTACCTATGTGAGAGATCTGATTTTGGGGGAGAGGGGCTACTTTGTGCGTTTCTGACGAAAGGACTGAATTACTAAACTGTGTGCCCTGATGTCGAAGAGCCGTCGCATCGGACTTCTAACACAAGAACTAAATTACGGAAGAAGATGGGTTCGAAGTATTCGGGATTGAGTCGAGAAGTTTGGTTTATGGAGGATGAGGAAACATGGTATCATGATTCCGACTATAACGATGATTGTTGGGTGGCATTTTCTATACCATGTAAATTAGTCACTGATATGTTCACTACCATACATATATGAATAATAGGTAATGATAGTACTTAATTTGCTATAATATTTGATTCCAAATAGCATGCGCGCCGGCAAGTTACAGGTAGATACGTTTATGATAGCAAGCGCAGCTCGACCGCTGACAGATACTGCATATGCTGTATGCATGGATGGGATGATCCAATCTACAGTGAGATGGTGTTTTATGCACTGGCATTTTGACGGCTCGGTTGGAGCTCTTGCGTGAATCTTACTTGAAGTTCATGTTTTATTAACAGTCACCTGGGGGATTTGGAGAAGCGATCAATAGAACAGGAGAGAGTTGTGAATGTGAGTTTAAAGTAAATTCTACAATCGCAGCGAGCAAGCAGGGAATGAAAAGTTTGCAGTCGAATAGCTGGCTGTATCAACATCCGGAGATGATGAAGTAGATATCATGCGTGGAATCAATCGCAGTTACATGGTTGGTAAACATTATCATTGGTACTATATAATGATTGTTGGCCCCCCTCATCCCAAGTATATACATTTGCAATTAACCCGCCCGAACAGCTAGGGGACTACCAATAAGGGAACAGGACACAAACGAAGCTGGAGCAGAGCTCCCAAGAAATGAAGTAAAAGCGAAAAGAAATGGATTGGATTAGTTACATCCTGGGTAATGATACTTTGTAGGCTTCAAAAAGGTCCTCAGATATCTCCGACAACGAATCCCTCGTCGGGAATTTGATCAATCCTAGTGACATGCAATTCCTTTCGCCCATTCATCTTACGTCGCAAAGAGCTACTAGCTGGATATACGACTCTTCTCAGCCTATTAGCTGACCCAAGCGGTTGCAAAGTCTTCAGGCCATGCCAAGGATCCAATCTCATATGATCTTCCCAGAATGTCTTTCTTGTCGGCAGGAAACTATCTTGCTTGGGGATTTTCAATGTTGCGATGGTTTGCCATGGGTATTTCTCTGCGTCCCATACTTTCCCGGCATATTCAACTGGTTGATCTTCGAGATTCTCGCATAGTTGTACTTGGAAAAGATACTCAGCGTCGTGATTGGCGTGGAATTCTTTGAGCCACTCGCTCAGGATGTTGTCGGGGTGAGCTTCAGGCTTTACGGTCTCTTCATAAAGCTTCTTTTGTGTTTCAGATGATGGGACTAGACAGTATTTAATGACGTAGTCACCAAATCTGTAGGCGGTTTGTGAATACTGTCTTGTTGACTGAAATTTGCGTCAGGCCGTGTCCTACAAACATGGATTTGGAAGTTCTACTTACCTCGAGATGTGTGTTTCGGACTTGATCTCGAGCCTTCTGTAATTCTGTGTCCCCTCGGGCTTCTAGGTGCTTATACATTTCAGATTTGTTGTTACCATACTGGATCCTAAGAGCAATGATCTCTTTCGTCGTTTTTGCGTCCGCAAGGTCCAAAGCTGGCGTACTATTGAATTCGATATCTTGCGTGTTGAATTCCTCTCCTTCATCAAACATTTCGCCCTCAACATTGAAAACTTTCATGCCGAGTCCTCGAGGTTGTGGAATACGATCATCGAGAGCCGGATCTCCTGGCTCTGTACTATATCGCATACAGACAGGATATGTTGCCGGCTTGGAGAATATACTTTGCGCGAGGTGTGGCGGAAGCTCCTTAACAACCAATTCTCCTTTTACTACTCCTTGTGTTCTTGCATGAGTACCTTTTCAAGCATGTTAGTACAAATACTCACAGCTCAAGAAAGAGCTCACCTCCAAAACAATGACGATGATGATTGTATTGGGCTTTCTGAATGGCATTAATCTGGTCTGCCACGGCTTGTATATCTTCTAGTTCATTGGGAGGGATCTTTTCCACGCCAGGAGCATCCCATTTGATATAGTTTCGGTATCTTAACTCTTCGTTTTCGTAGGAACCCATTTTGTGATGAAGTCAAAACTTGTTTTTCAACGATAGACCAAGCAATCTGTGACATCTACCCAACGAACCTCAACAGCAACTTATATAGATGATATATGATCTATTCGGGTATGCGGGGGAGGGCGGGGTAAGTGATTCCAAATAAACTTATTCATAATGCATTAGTCTTGACTTTAAGTCCAAAGCATGAAGCTTAGTAAAACTTAGTAGTAGGTCGACAACGACAATTGGTCGAGTACATAACAGCAGTAATGATCTAACAAGTATAGCAACTTCATCCCCCGCTTTTGAAGATGGATATGAATTGAGTTTAAGAGGAACTACCTCTAGAACTATATCAGTAGTCTTGATCAATCCGATCCCTGTGTTGTTTACATTCTAATATATATATATATATATATGGTGGTAGTTGTTTCTGCTTGGCATGTTTTACATATCGAGAATTTTAATAACTGTAGGTGGAGAGAAAGTTGAGGAAAATTTGGGGTTGGAAACTTGTCCTGATGAATATCATTTCCAAAGGAAGACGGATATAAAATACTTGGCTACTTAATTTAATCTGTAGCGTATTTAAAAGCCTGAAGCGAAAATATTACCGGTAAGGAAGCAGCCTATAATAATTTATTACCGGAAAAAGTTACCCGTAAGCTTTTTTTGATGTTCTCGACAAATAATTGAATACTACTATATGTACATGTAACCAACAAAGAGGGAAGTTCAATTTATCATTAAAACTTTACCTATCTACCTATTAGGTATTTACCTATCATATAATGTCAGCTGTGGCCCCTTCAGATACTTCCAATACTACTTCTTCAGGTCTGTTCTTCCATATATCCTTTTCATTGATAGTGGGGGATAGCTTCTGTCTATGGGATTTACCACTAACAAAGTATCAGTACCAAAGAAGAAGAGTAACAAGAAGAAAAAGAATGCCAAATCGAAGGCAAACGGAGAAACTTCCAAATCACAGGACAATGGAAACGATCTCGTCGTGGAAACCGCAAATGATGATGGAGAGGGAGAAGAATCCGGGCCATCTACAGTGGTACGAGTGACACCTGTTCAATTGCCAACATAGACAAACATAAGCGCAAGTTTTGACAACAGATATAGACCACGCCAAAAGATGCCCAATTTCCAGAGAATATAATTTCGCAGACGAATGGCTATAAGAATGACTCCTCAAGTAATGGCCACACTGTTGCGCCAACAACACAACCCACCACAAACGACGAAGACAAGTCCGGTGGCAATGCGTCAGATACAGATGATGCAAGCATTCGGTTGGAAGCAATGTCTGCACAACGGCAAGCATTACGCGTCGAAGTAGAACAAGCACGAAAGGCTCTTCAGGACCTACTACCTAAACCTATGGAGGAAAGGTCGCCATTAGAAGGACGTTCTATTGAATCATTATTGCTTGAAAAGAGGCACACAGAAACTCTCATTGCGTTTGAGGCGCGTCATCGCAAAGAGATAGAGTTGGAGCAAGCACGGCTGGAGGAAAAGGAAGCACAGCTCGAGGAAGCCGTAAACGACAAGCAACGGTGGGAGTCTCAATATCATGCATTGCTCGAGCGCGTCAATACAATTAAGACAACTTTGGGGGAACGATTGAAAGCAGATAGGCAAGAATTGGCGGAAGCCAATGAGAAAATTGACGAACTAGGGACACAGAATGAATCTCTGCAAAACGTTGTCCAAAACCTACAGGATGAATTATCTAAATTACAAATCGAACAACAAGAATCGTCGAAGGAACTATCAAGCTTACGAAATCGCCACAATTTATCTCAGCAAAACTGGGTCAACGAACGAGAGGATTTAGTTCAGCAGACAAGGCAACTGAAAGAGGAGGCTGATGCCGCAAAAGAAGCCATGGGAGACTGGGAGGTTTTGGCTATGGAAGAAAGATCCATACGAGAGAATTTAGAGGGTCGAGTTGCAGATATGGAAGAACAATATTCCACACAGAAAGAGGCATATGAAGCAGCAGTGACCGAACGAGATAGTCAGTCCCAAACAGTTGATGGATTACAACGGGCTCTACAAGAAATTCAAGAGACACGAAGGCGTGAACTTCGCGAAATGGTTGAGTCCTCTGAAGCGCAAGTCCAGGCTTTGAAGAAACTGGTTCAAGAATCAGATTCCAGGTGTGCGGATGCTGAAGCATCGAAAGAAGCCCAGAAGGCGGAATTGGATCGACTCCTACCCTTCGAGAAAGAAGTGAAGGAGAAGAATTTGTTGATCGGTAAACTTCGACATGAAGCTATTGTCCTAAACGATCATCTCACAAAGGCCCTCCGATTTTTGAAGAAAGCAAAGCCGGAGGACAACGTCGATAGGTATGTTAATATATAGGTGTAACTACGAATCCACGACTAATTGATTACAGACAAATTGTCACCAATCACTTCCTACATTTTCTCGCTCTAGATCGATCAGACCCGAAGAAGTTCCAAATACTTCAACTAATAGCATCTCTTCTAAATTGGACAGAGGAACAAAAAGAGCAAGCAGGTCTTGCTCGGCCCGGTACATCAAACAACAGCTTGCGCCTCCCACTCTCACCATTTCATCGAACGCCCAGTACACCGTCGTTGTCCACCGAGTTTTTTACCGAATCACACTCAGGCAGTAAGGAGAAGGAATCTCTAGCAGATTTGTGGACAGGCTTTCTAGAAAGAAGTGCGGAAGAAGGGTCACACAAGGACAGTAGAAGTGATAGCATTGGTAGTTCAATCGCAAGGCCTGATACAAGAAGTGGCTCTACAAGCTAAGGATGATCAATATGACTATCAAATTGATCATAGATTTGCGCGTGTGTATATTAGCAACATTGCATAGGCGTTTGGTGGGGAGCCGGGTCATATTTGTACAACTGTCGCGCCGGCTGCACAAACAGAAAGATTTATCTGATGTGGTCTTGAGTCATTTCCTGAGTTTTTACTATGTCACGATGAATAGAACTGTGGCGGCTGGTATTGTGGATCTATGCTCTGTGGTATCAAGC